>JANDKJ010000437.1:0-125619 GCA_028551335.1 Armillaria sp. CMW 4456
CTAGCATTTGCTCAGTGTTAGTAAGTGATAACCATGCAGTACTCACCTCTTTTAGTTTTATAGGAAAGAATTAGCTTTAATTTCACAAGATCATATTAGTTTTAACAGTTTTCATTTTCACAAGACATTAGCGAACCCCTTTGGGTGTCAAGAGCAGACAAATAGTATTGGATAGTTGTAGGGCAGCTCTACTGCGAGTGTTGCAAGGATAGGTTTTGAACAGATTTAGTATTGACAGATTGACAGATATAGGGCAGCTCTATTGTGAGCTTTGCAGGAAATAGTATCAACCAGTTATAGGAATTGATTTGACAAGAGATAGGACCAGACAAAGGAAACAAAGTATAGTTTGACAGAGATTGACAGTTTATAGAAATTAGGATGAACAGAATCATCACAGATAAAGCCAAGACATAACCAGATAAAGCCGAGGAGACCAGAAATAAAGACAAGACCTGCTATTGCACTGCCATAGCCACAGAAACATTGACACAGACCCATACCGAGACAATTAGGAGCTCATTTAATACCAGCATAATACTGACAGACGTTTTACACATCCCAGTTTCTTTCCCATCCAGTTTCCCAGTTTTATGACACACACCAGACCAGATAACAGAGACCAAAGGCAACTCAGAGTGTCGGAATCTGTAGTAACTTCTCACAAGACTAGAGAGAAGTCCCCCCCCCAAAGACGACAAGCCAGTCAATGTAGAACAGCCTGATTTGTCCAGTCCTGAATATGCATAGTGTTTTGCCAGTGAAATTGACATGAGTATGGAGGTACTCAGAAAGCTCGTGCACAAACATACAACACACCCGAGGAGTGACTTACAAACAAAACTAGTTGTTCTGTAATACCGACACAAAGCTGAGATACCACTATTTCCATTTTGGTTCTTTACACCGTGATATTCCAGAAGTATCTGACAACTATTCACCAGTTTACATTCAGAGATCACTAAACCATCTGACCACCTCATCACATCTGCCATGTGTCCTTTCTCATTACAGTCATAGCAGCATCCTTCCCTTTGAGGCTGTAACCCAGTCAATGCCTCCATGGGTTGTCCTTGCCTGCCAAGGTCATCCCTGTCCAAGAAGATCAGGTGGTCAGATGGTTTAGTCATCTCCAAACATAAACTGGTGAATAGTTACCCCAGATACTTCTGGAATATTGCGGTGTAAAGAACCAAAATGGAAATAGTTCTATCTTAGCTTTGTGATTCACCCACAGAACAACTAGTTTTCACCATAAGTCACTCCTCGGGTGTGCCATGAACGATTTGCCACCAGCTTTCTGAGTACATCCATACTCATGTCAAAGGCACTGGCAAAACACTATGCATATTCAGGACTGGACAAATCAGGCTGTGCATGACAAAGTCTGGCTAGACACCACCAACCTCCACCTACCACACCTAAAGAAAAAGCTGGATGACAAATGGGTCAGCCCATTCCCCATCATCACCAAAATTGGCATGTCGGTGAAGAGGCAAGTTGCTGTGTGCAGCCAAAATGGACTCAAAATGCGAGCAGAGACTACAGACTCTGAATCACACTCTAACCCTCAATGCTACAACCACACACAACAACCACACACTCTTTAGTTTGTGGGGGATTATAATGTGATAGAATCAAGCAGTGGAATTGATAAGATGGGTTCTAGGACCTCAAATATGCTTTAAACAGGTGCGCTCTCCAATTTTCTAGACTTTTGCTACAAGAGGTGGCAACTTTGTCACCAGGCCTCAAGGCAATATCACAAATGCACCATCCCAGATGCAGAGCACAACACAATTTTCCCTTAAAACACACAAAACCAACCCAAACACAATGCACTCTTCCAAGAGATGCTCCCAAATCCAATCCACAAGAGCCACTGGGTTTGAACCAATGTGCTCTAGCTTCCTAACTGATCATAACTCCACAGGGTTTGAACCTGTGCCAAGTCAGAGAAACCCAAAAACACAATAACACTGTCCCACAAGCCAAAGGGTTTGAACCTCTGCCGACTGTAGCTCCACGTGTCACCTGAAACCCTTCACACATGAGAGTGCAAGCACTCTGGCCTTCCTAACATCCCCTAGATGAACTTAGAGTTGATCACACTTCACACAGAGGTTTTACTGCTGTGAACCAATCTCTATATTCGAAGTCTCCCCCTGCACCGAGCTGAGAGTGTCAACTTTTGCTTACACACTACACAGTGGGTGCCAGCTGGGAACCTGCTATACTACTGTGTGTCTACTGTATTTATATGCGCTCTCCATTCCCAATTGGATCTACATATTGGGTAAAGGTCCATGCACCATTGAGTGCTATTCCTGCATGTCCAAAATGCCTCTGTCCAGCATCATTCTGACTCATTTCAGTCCAGCTATCGGATTTAAGTCTGACTGAGTCACTGCCTGTTTAGCAGAGTGTCCTTTTTATATTTCTGAGCAGCATGTGCTATTTCCAAGCATTGTTTTCAGGAGAGCGCACCTTCCATGTGCTTCCCTGTCATCACCAGTCCGAGGGCACATGTGGTTTTAATCTTCCTGTACAGCCACTGTGCCATAGGTCTAGAGTGTGGGCCATTCTCCTATGATATTATTGCACTCTCCTGTGCCTGTTGATCCCTGATCAACATCTCCCCTCTGATTGCATCATAAACACCAATTTCTTTGAGTAGAGCGCTGCTAGTGTCAAGTACATTGCCTCCATGGCCAACAAAACCCATCTGGTGTCTTGTTAAGACCTGAGCCTTGTGCTCCACCTGCTGTTACCCTTAGCACTGTAACTGCTTACACTCTATATACAAGAGTGCACCCTTAGGTGTTTATTTGGTTCACATGGACCTTTGCATCGTTTTAATTGCCTATTATGTTTGCAATTTCATGGGTAGACAGCCACTTGGCATGTCATCGGCATACAAACTCAAGCTCCTGTCAACCTAGCAAATACACCCAGTCTTCAACAAATGCCTACTATCCCCATACACACCACCCATGTTCCCATCACAGGCCAAACAACCCCCACCACCGCTGGAAATCATTAACAGTGAGGAAGAATATGAAGTAGAAATGATCGTAGACAGCCACACCTGACATGTATGAGGGAAAAAGAATCAACCCTCATGAATCATCACCGACTACCTCATTAAATGGAAAGGATATGGAGATGAAGAAAACCAATGGGTACAGGAAGACCTACTCGATAATGCCTGAGAAGCAATCAAGGACTTCCAAAACCATAACCAAGAGATGATAGGTATGGCAGTCAGGACAACTGCCTTAACAAGGGGGTAATGTTACGATTTTTACCCCTATCTCAACCCTAACCCCAGTCCTTTGCTTCACACTTTCCACAAATCAGTGCCTAACTCCACTCATTTGCTTTGCTCACCTTATCTTCTCACCCAGAAAGGACTTCCCTTTGTATTTACCAATTGCATCACTTACCTGTTCGCACTGGCTGCTTCTCCATGAACAAACACTGCAACCACATAATGTACAACAGTAGTATATGAGCCATGTATTTAAGTAGAACACTTGCACTGGTACAAACCAGCTTCAAGCTAAGTTATAATATACCAACTTACACTTGACACTCACACCTCTCAAAGCTAAGCACTAAGGACTTAGCCTTGTCTTCACTCTAGCCAGCAGCTTCCCCAGGATTACTCAAATGTGAAGTAACCAGGTGTTTGTTGTTGTTAGAGTCACATGAGGTTTGGGTCTAACAGATACAGCCCTAGCAGCCTGTCCGAACAAGAAAAAGTTCAACCTGAACATCACTTGCTACAGATGTGGGAAGCATGGCCATGTGGCCAATGAATGCCAGAGTAACAAGGATAACTCTGGGAAACTAAAACAAGGGAAGGGTTACCCCAAATGGAAGAAGAAGGATCAGGCAAACATTGCCAAAGAGGAATCTGAGAACAAATTCACATTTGTTGCACATGACACAGCCCTCACAGCTCTAGATTTGTCCTCATGGCTAGCAGACTCAGCCTGCACAAGCCATGTAATCAGGGACAGAAATTTATTCCTGGATTACACAGAAACTCCTGGACATATTATCAAAGGAGTAGGAGAATCTCAAGGCTTAGGCAGAGGAACTGTCAAAATCACCTTCAAGATTGGAAGGAAATCCACTGCCATGACACTCAAGGATGCTATTCATTGTCCTACTGCACCATTCAACTTAATTTCACTCAGCTGGTGAAGAGGCTAGGTTGCATCTACTTGTGGAATAGTGAGCAGAACAGTGTGCTATGACACACACTATACCCTACACCTTCTACACCCCACTAATATCAACAACTACCCTTGCAAGTGCGACAGAGGGAGTAATTACACACACTCTGTGATTATTTCAATCAATGCAATCAATTTCAATGCCTCACAATGCCAAGACATAGTGAGCTCTCTTCAAAATAAAGTCCTAAGTCTAGGAACTTTTGAACAAGAAGGACCACTTCAAGGTATGACCTGCTTGGCAATGCAGACAGATGATACAAGTGCCCCTGCAGCACACAGACAGACAGACAGACAGACTCATTCCAACCTGAACCGACTCCACACCAAGCTCGCTTTTCAAACCACTCCACTAGACACTGATCTAGTGAGCTCGCTACATGTCTACATGTAGGGTTATCAAACTGACTTGTGCAAATGATGGCAACCCTTCTTCAAAAACAAGCAGATAACAGAAATTGAACCAGCAGAAACAGATGGGGCTCCCAATGCCCAGAAACAGATAAACTGAAAACAGATGGATGAAATGGAAACCGATGACCCTCTTTCTGAGCTCTCAACACATCCAAACTCCTCAAGTGCTCAAACAATTAAATCAGCATCACTGACTCAATATCTCTCTTGTCTTTTGAGCACACAAGTTGAATGTGAGATTATCTCTGTTTTCCTCTGGTGAGCTTGCTAAACTAGTAGACGATGCTCAAAGCTACAAACTGATCCCTTGCTGCTTATGCTTTGCTTTCAACACTAACATGCAACTCAGGGGTCTGAAAACTTGTCCTACTCTATCTACTTTACCACTATTTATACTACTTGGTCCAGAATAATACAAACACGTTATAGAAAGTGATAGAAGGAAATTCCTGTGGGCCTAGCCCACTACTGCCACAGTTATACTCATCTCTGAGCCTAGTCTTCCTCGTTGGAGACAGTTTCCATAGTGAGCTCTCTGTGTGGCATACAGAGCTCACTAATTCTCAAGTCCATAGACTTATCTACATGGTGACTCTGCATCATTAACCCATGTTTAGTATCTTCAATGTTTCTCTGGAGCAAGTCGCCATGTCTGGCAATGAATGACTTGTCCCACATACTCCACATGTAGTGAGCTCGCTATGAACAAGTCCATTCTTATCAGGGAACATCATGTTCATGGTATCTTATCTTGGGGTGCCTTTGGATCTCTTTCTATTACATTGTGCATCACTTTTAATTGTGAGCAGCTTAATTATCCTCTGATTGTGATATCTCTTTACCCTGATCTTGTGTCTATTATGCAGTGAAGACTGTTTCTGACTTCAGGACAGAGGGATCAGTCTGTATAATCAAGCATGCCTATCCAGTACAATGCTATGATTAAGTCCCTAGTTTAGTTCTGCCTTGGGGAAGGTCGCTAGTGTCATTCATAACTGCTCAGAGGTTGGTTTATCATCAGGAAGGTATCATCCATAGTGAGCTCTATATGTGCACAGTATATTTTAGTGAGCTCACTAGGAAATCACAAATTTACATGGGTAAATACATTGCAGGTGCAACACTGGATGACTGATGGAAGGGCAAAATTAACATTTATCAATGACAAGCTTCTGATGAAGTCATTGAAAGGAACCCCATTTGGTCAGGGAAGGAAAATCTCCAGAATGTATATGGTGGACATTTGCCTCTCTAATTCCAATCATGTTAACATTGCCAAATCAGGAGGTCAGACTTGGCATGAATGGCATAAGGCTTTAGGACACCTAAATTTTGGGAGCATCAAGCATCTATTCAACTGAAAAATGATCAAGGGCATGAATATAGACAACCCCACAGCTAAATTCCCAGTCTGTGAGACTTGCATACAGGCAAAACATCACACTGAACCATTCCCATCAGAATCTGAAATGAAATTTGTCCAAATCAGGGAAATGACTTTTTCAGATTTATGGGGGCCTGCCCAGACTAAGGGAATCCAGGGAGAAAGGTATTACATCAGTTTTACTGATAGGGCAACACAGAGATCGATGATCTACTTCCTAAAGGGGAAAACCAACACAGAGGTACTGCAAAGAGTCAAACAGTACCAGGCATATATCAAGAATCAGGCAGGGAAAGACCTGAAATTCTTCAGGATTGACAATGGGAAGGAATATTTTAGTCAGGAGTTGAGGGAATACCTGAGGGATAATGGCATACAGCTGCAACTCACTGCAGCATACTCACCATCCCAAAATGGAGTTGCAGAACGACTAAATAGAATGATCATGGAACATGCCAGGGCCATGCTAATTGAGCATAAATTACCCCTGTTCCTGTGGCCAGAAGTAGTAGCATATGCCACTTACCTAAAGAATAGGTCACCAACAAGAGCCCTAAATGAAGACATAACTCTGGAAGAATGTTTCTGGAAGTGGAAACCAGATATTTCCAGGTTACAGGAGTTTGGCTCTGCATGTTGGATACTATTCCAGGATGGAAAGCATTGAAAACTCAACCCAAAGTCATGGAAATGCATATTTGTAGGACTTAGTGATGAATCAAGAGCCTACAGGTATTGGTACCCCTATTCCAGGGTTGTACAGACCTCCAGGAATGTCTTATTCCCTCTATACAACACTAGTAGTGCTACAGATGAAGAGGACTTCATCCCAGCTACTATGCAGCTTGAGGGGGAGAGGGACAATAAGTCCGAGCCACATAGCAGCAGTGACAAAATAGCTGAGCTGAAAATAGAAAAGTCAAAAATAGAGGATCCAAAAATAGCATCTGATCTGATTTTTGATCTGCTTTCTGATCTGGAATCTGATGCAATCACAGATTCAATCAACTGATCAGAACCCTATGGCAATGCCAGCAGCACTTCAGCAACAAGTGCAAAAATCCCTCTATGACATGGAAAACCTATCCAACCTCATGAAAAATCAGAGAGGATTAAATCTACCATTAATGCCCCTGATTATAGAGCTTTAAATGATCCACTAGCTTGCAGCAATAAAGAGAAAATGCCTAAAAGTGGAAAAACTCTGGACATTGCAAATGTTGTCACACATGCTGACTACGTGCTATTACTAGAATCTGTTGAGAACCTCAGTGATGAGCTGCTGACCCTGAAAGAAGCAATGGACAAGGAGATGGAACTGTTGACATCCCTGGGGACTTGGACATTGAAGGAACTTGCCAAGGACAGAACCACCATTGGATGTAGGTGGACATATAGGCTGAAGAAGAATGGAGAAGGAGAAATCATCAGGCATAAGGCCAGATTAGTTGCCAAGGGATATTCCCAGATACCCAACATTGACTTCTTTGAAACATTTGCACCTGTTGTGCAACTTGACACATTCTGGCTATTATTAGCCATTGCAGCCCAGAACAACCTCATTATGCATGGAGTGGATGTCATTGGAGCCTACCTAAATGGGAAGCTTGAAGAAACCATCTATATGGAGCAACCTCTGGAATACTTTGATGGAACAAAAAGAGTTGCCAAGCTCTGGCTCACCTTATATGGACTTAAACAATCTGGAAGAGTTTGGAATATCAAACTAAACTCCACCTTTTTGGGATTAGGATACACCTAATTACTCAATGATCAATGTGTATACCTAAAGCAGATGAAAGAAGGACCAATTGTTGTTGCTGTGCACCTTGATGACATGATGATTCTCACCCCAAATGGGGAATACATGTCACAAGTCAAGGATGAGCTCAAGTCTAAGCTCAATGTAACAGACATGGAAGAGATAAACCATATCCTAGGCATGAAGATATATAGGAATTGGGACAAAGGCACTATTACCTTATCCCAGAAGGCATATCTAGAGAAGGTATTGGAGAGAATGGGCATGAAAGACTGTAACCTGGTCAAAATGCCAATGGATCCAAATGTACGGCTCCATAAAATCCCTGAAGGAGATCCAGGGAGTGCTGATGAAGCCATGCAGCAATACTACATAATGGGAATAGGCTCCCTTATGTATGCAGCAGTTGGATCTCAACCTGATATAGCATTTCCAGTCTCCAAACTGAGCAAATACATCCAGAATCCTGGATCAGAGCATGTCACAGCCCTAAAACATGTGTTACAATACCTAAAAGGGACAACTGATCAAGGAATCACCTATGGGACTGAGCATGGACTTGTCCCCTACTCAGACTGGGGGAATGATTTAGATGATAGAAGGTCATTCTCAGGCTATGTATGGATGTATGCAGGGGGAGCTATTACATGGAGCTCAAAGAAACAGCCCACAGTAGCTCTATCAAGTATGGAAGCAGAGTACATGGCATTGGCCCACTGCACCAAGGAAGTTATCTGGTTGTGTGCACTACTCACCAAATTAGGACTAGCACCTGATCAAGCCACTACAATCAATGTAGACAATCAATCAGTGATCAAATTCAGTGCAAATCCGATGTTCCATGCAAGAACCAAGCACATAGATATCAGGCACCATTTTGTATGAGAAAGGATAGCTTCTAACGAAGTGGAAATCCACCACTGCACATCAGGAGATAATTATGCAGACCTGTTTACCAAACCATTGGCAAGGCCACTGCACAATTACCTTACACAGCACATATTAGGAGAGTACTATGGAAATTGAGGGGGAGTGTTGATGATGTCACTGCAATTCCCAAGTATGGACTAGAATCTGCTCGAAGATTCGTGGACATTATATTTGGCATGGGACACTTACATATATAGTAATTTGTAGTAACTTCTAGACGGACACATTTTGCATTTAAGTAGCTCGTCTCTCGGTGTAGAGAGACAATTCTAATCCTCATTTACATACTCATCCTCATATCTAAACAATAGTTTTCTTCAAACCAAGCAAAAGCAGCATATCCTCAACCATGACACATGCATTTCACTGCAATCAACACAAACTTTATAGGAAGTTCCAACAGAACTTGACCGTCAAGATATTTCCACTCATGAAGAAGGAACATTATTAAATTATGTACCGAGGACCCCATGTGCAAATTCGATTGTAATTGTCCATCGCATTGAAGAATTTCGGTTATGAATCTGTCGTCGTCTAAGTTTTGACCAAGTTCAACTTGAAGTTTGTATGATACCACGTGATCGAGACCGGCGGAAACGTGGATCGTAGACACGTTTCTTTTTAACTCTTTTCCCATCGGAGGCGACATCAATAATGGCTCAATATTTAGCATCGCAAGACAAAATGTCTATACCAAAATGATATGGTACCGTCTCTGACTACCGAGGGAGCACACAAAGCGGGTCAAAAAATAAGTCAGCCTTCTCACTCAGGCTGGCGGAAGTAACAGTTGGTACCAGGCGCGCACATGGTATGAGTACAACAAGAAATGGCAGAAGTTGACACGACTAACATGTTAACAGCCATCTCATTCTGCAACCTAACGACCTCACGGGGAAAAAAATACCGACGGAGTAGAACGCCCAATGGCTCGTGCGATATATCATACTTGAATGCTCGTCGCGGCAAACATGATTTATTTCATGTATTTATATTCTCGTTTCCGAGTTACTTGCTACGCTGATGACGCGGCCTTGTTTCATAGGCTGCCAGGACATGGGAGGTCTGGTCACTACTAATATTTATTTTTAATCCCAAGTACGATATGCAAGCTTGAAATAATAGCTATGATGGGCATACATTGAAACACGATGGATTACTGGCAGGCCGCGTCGATGCCACCTATATGGAAACGCGGCTACTCCGGCGAGTGTCGATCAGTGCCGACGGGACATCGTCAGGGCTTTCGTCATAGTCAGACTATAAGTGAGGCCACTTGTCTCAATAGTGTCTCAGTCAGCTACCGCCATGTCGATATTTGCACCTGCACCACCACCTCCCACCGGCCTGGGCATCTACCGCGTCCTTTCTCCTCGAGTAGGTGTGCGAGTATCTCCCATCCAGCTCGGAGGAATGAGCATTGGCGAGAAATGGGGGGCGGCGTTCGGTACCATGAACAAAGAATCCAGTTTCAAGCTGCTGGACGCGTACTTTGATATGGGCGGAAATTTCATCGATTCTGCCAATAACTAGTAAGTTTCTCTGCGGCGATCGGCACCTTTGCATGCTGATCTTCCTGCAGTCAAGACGGCGACTCTGAAAGATTCACAGGAGAGTGGGCTGAACAGCGTGGTATTCGCGAACAACTCATCGTTACTACAAAGGTCTGCTCACCTTTGACGCGTCGTGTCGCTACTAACAGCCTTCCCAGTACACGATGAATTACCACAGAGGCAACAATCAGATCAAGCAAAAGGTCAATTTCGTGGGGAACAATGCGAAATGTCTTCAGAACAGTGTCACAACGAGCTTGAAGCAACTGCGTACATCTTACATCGATATTCTTTATCTCCACTGGTGGGACTGGGATACCTCGATTGAAGAGGTGATGGATAGTTTGCACAATCTTGTTGTGCAGGGCAAGGTTCTCTACCTGGTATGTGGTTCTGAGAGCACATATATACAAGTGCTTATATCGTCCCAAAGGGAATATCTGACACCCCTGCGTGGGTGGTCGCGCAGGCGAATCAGTATGCTCGGGATCACGGAAAGACGCCGTTTGTGATTTAACAAGGTCACTGGAATGTCATGGATCGCTCCTTCGAACGTGAAATTATCCCCATGGCCCGTTCCTTGGGTGTGTATGCGTCCTTCATCATTTATCTTCATATTGTAATTGCTGCGTAGGTCTAGCACTTGCTCCGTGGGACGTCCTGTGTGGTGGGCGCCTTCGAACTGATGAAGAAGAGGAACGTCGACGTACGACAGGCGAGAAGGGCCGAGCGAGTATGATAACGCAGAGCTGGGAGCGCAGCGAAGACGAAAAAGCAATGTGCAAGGCTTTGGAAAAAGTTGCTCAGGAAGCTGGAGCTAAGAGCATTACTGCCGGTTGGTGTTTCGCATTCCATCTCGCTGCCACTGTCTAATACAGCTCAGTTGCCATTGCCTATGTAATGCAAAAGGCACCCTACGTATTCCCCATCATTGGTGGTAGGAAAGTGGAGCACTTGAAGGCCAACGTCGAGGCGTTGGACATCACCCTTACAGAAGAGAATATCGCGTTCCTTGAGAGCGCCCGCCCATTTGATCCAGGATTCCCTAACAATATGATTGTACGTGATATCAGCGCCTGTTCATGAACCTTACTCAATTACGCTTAGGGTGACGGGACAAGATACGACTTTTTCGGGCTGAATAGCACTGCTCAAATGGTGAAGTTGCCTCAGCGTCATGCCATTCAACTAGCCGATGTTAAGCGTAGTCTGAAGGATTGGGGTGTTTAATAAGCTGCCGAGAACAATGGAAATCACGGCGACGTTGTAATATTCGGCGTAATAAATTGGTTACATTGCCTACCACGAGTGATGATTCTTTTGAAGCTTGGTATTTTGAAGGAGGTATTTGTGTGGTGAAGTTACATATACATGTCTGTAAGGTGATACAACAGGTAACTAGAAAATTACATAGAATACGTAGACAACAGGTATTCGTACTGCTCACCAATAACCAATCTCCTTATTGACCGAATTGCGTAGCAAAAACTGCACGCCATGAAACATCCTTACACTAGTTTTCCCGCCTTCATCCTTCCACACCCACTCGTCCAACCTTCCTCTCAACAACACGCTGAGTCTCGCATCATGATATAGTTTGAAAAAATAGCCTTTGCCTCCAAAATAGTCATACGCCACTCCCATCCCCGTTTCTTTATGCAACGACTCGCCCAGGAAAGACCAAAACGCCGCGAGCAAGCGCGGTGTCCAACACATAGGAGCTTCGTGTCCATCAGTGAGGATTACCCCACCGGGAGTGGTCACAGGGATTATCCACCCCAAGCCAGAACCCAGAGACTTGACGCGGGAAGATAGAGATTGGTATTTCTTCAAGAAGCGCTGTGGAGTGTGAATGGGCTGTCCAAGCAGTTTCGAATCAATTCTTGGGGGCTGAGGATGTTGAGTTGGTAAGGCAGAAGGGAATGGGGTGAGAGAAGACTTACGATAGGTATGAGCGTCGAAGGGTGTCCTTTATACTCGTGGTTACCATTTTCTGAATTAAAAATTCTTGAATTATCGCCACTGGTTGTCCATTCCGAAATCATGTCTTCTTCGTACTCCCCTTCGACGTATTGCTGCGTCTCTTCTTCTTTCACCTCCGGCGCGGAAAGATCGTCCGCATCTAGGATTTCGCTGATAGAGCCCTTATGATGCTGTATGTCGCCATCGGATAGAATGAACCGGGAACTGATGTCTTCCTCCACGTCTTCTTCATCTTTGTCAAGGGAGGCTTTGGAGTCGATGAATCCAGTATTTGCGTCCTTGTCGTCATCATCATACGATGTGACGATTTCCGCGTTTTTATCTAGCGGCTCCATTGATGCATCGGGAAGGTGTACGTCGGCAGATGAAGGTTTTGTGTGTCCAGATATAGGAGCATCGTCAGATTGACAGGACGGGAGATAAGATTCACTGTCCATGTAATCATCCTCCTCGCCCTCGACATAAAATCCTGTGTCAGCTTCATCTGACCATCCATGGTCGAGGACAGCATCGTCTTCTCTGACCGGCAGAGTTTCCGAGACCTTATGCGAAAAATTGAGATCCCTCGCCTGACTGCTTTGAGAGAAAGAAAGAAGATCTGATTCCACGGCTGCCTCTTCTTCCTCCTCTTCCTCCTCTTCGGCAGACATTTCGATGAAAGCTGTGTTCATTTCGACTTCGTCAGCCGCATTGTCGTCATTCCAGTTGTAGGAGACACCACTCTGATTGGAAGGGACGAAGCCAAAGCTCATGTCGTCTTCCATCTCATCCTCGTCTTCGTGAAATCCAGTATCAGCTTCATTGTTAAAGTCCTCGTAGAGAAAGGAAGAAGGGATATATCGTTCTTTGTCGTTGTTGATGATTTCTGTGTCCGATTCGTCCATCTCCATATCTTCGTATTCTTGTACAGGTGGACGAAGGCTTTCCCGTACGCACGGCACCCATTCCTCAAGCTCTTCTAGTCCCTTCCCTTCATCTCCAACTTCTCCTAAGTCCCCCCAGTCTCTGAGTGATCTAATAGTCTGATTCCCAATATCGAACACTGGCGGTAGGACGGCATATTCCCACTGAGCAGCGAAGTTCAGCCGCAGTGTCCGGCAAGGGGGAGGGGTGACCCATTTCCCTTCGAGGGCGAGTCGTCTAGCAGTATATAATGATGATTCTTCGTCGGTAGTGTTGGTGGTGTAGTGATGGACAACGAGAGACATTATAGGATTGCTACATCGAAACATTCATTGTCAGGTGATACAAACTTTGAAAGAAAAATGGTACCTTTGGTTTGTGATATTCTTTGTGGCACTGGGAGACCAAGTCCGTCATCCGATGTCATGGCTTGAAGGGAAAGGCGCGTCTATGCACAGCCACCCGCTTCCTCACTAAGGACTCATCCAGTGCTGTGTAAGAGGCGAAGAATAACTTGAAAAATCATACAGAATTACTTTGTCTTGAATCATCCGAAGCCCCAGAAGGTCCAAAATGCCGACAAATCATGAACTGCTCGAATTTTTTAATGAAATAAACAGTTGACCTTAAGAGAAAGATAATATCCGAACTCTGATAAAGATTGGGAACAATTTCAGAGATACGGAACAAATTATTGGGCTGAAAGATTCTCTCAAAGTGACTGTTTAATTACAGTCCGAGCACGCTGGAAATGGTGAGTATTCAATTATTTTCAAGTTTGATACCAGAGATGCATTTTCGTGATTCACACAGGGACCAGTACAGCGAATAAGATCACAGACCGTTGACCCCTTCAGGTGGACCGATTTGAGTGTATGAACAAGTAAGGGTGTGAGCATGCCACGGAGCCAGTATCTCGTCATGAAATTCACAACTGATGAAATTCGCCGTCTTGTTTCCGTTCCGGAATTCAGAAGGGTTACGACACGCCGTGAGCCTCCATACGGTTTCATCTGCAGTGCGGAGGATGTTCTCGAGATTCAGGAGTATGAGGGAACCGAACGAATTTTGCTTCCGCTGTCAAACATTCAATCTGACTTCTATTGATCGTGCAACCAAAAGACTACTATCTAGCCTACAACCAAGGGCCTCACTGTCATAGTGAGTTGTCTCGGGACTCCATCAATCTAACCACTTGGCTCCTTCCTCGACTTCGCCTACTCCTTTGGTTTTGATCTCTGGTGGAACTCAGCTTTTCCGGTCCAAGTCCAAGTCCAATCGCACAGATTTGGGCGTCGCTTCAATCAAAGTGATCGCTACGCTGCCTCATTTCGAGCTGCGCTTCAAAATTTTCTCTTCTAGCATGATCAACATTCCGGAGCTTATCCTACGAGCACTATTGAAGACTGACTCTCCCTCTCGCGTAGTTGAATGGGTCGAAGGCTACTTCCTACGTTTCGAACTGGACTTTAACCCTGCCGATCGGGCTGATTTACGGCGCTATCGTGACAAGCTCGCACATTACCGGCGGAAAGTTTCCTTCAGTCCTGTGCACACTGGTCTGGCTTTTGACGTGTCCATTGAATCTCGCGAGCCCTCCTCGGACCCCAAGTATCGCTCGCTACCTCTCTTCGCTCTGAAAGGAGGCGAATTTCACCTTGTGATCACGGATGGGATCCAGAATGAACTAGATCGACTATCTCAAGTATGGGTAGCGAATGCGAGGAGGAAAGACGAACTTGACTCATCTTATGGGCGTGTTCTACTCAAAAATTTCCAAGGATCGCTTCTACCCTACCCCGAGAATAGAAGATGTACTGAGCCTCTCAGCGAATATGATTATAATAACCCAAGAGAACTAGCTGGGACTGAAAACCTTGTGTACACCGCGCTTGAAGACCTCCAAGGTTGGGCAATTCCGTACTACTATGGGAAGCATAAGGTATGTATGTTAAGTCAGACTTCCAATTTTGTTTTGCTGATTATTCGAGAATAGTTCATAATGCCGAATGGAGAGCCTACCCGTGTAATTCTCCTCGAATGCATTGAAGGTTCCACCCTTGCTCAGTTGAAAGAAAAGTATCCAAGCCACTGGGAAGAGGAAGACGAGCCCTTGCCGAAAGAATTATACACCGAAAGGCTTGATATCGCGAAAGAACTCGTGAGTCTCTGATTTCCTACCCAGGGTTTCGTATGTCTGATCCAGAACAGTACGTACCGGCACTGCGAGGGACGTCTGCTATTGCTGATCACAAAGTCGTCCACCTTGATCTTAAGACGCAGAATATCATGATCACATCCACTCCCCCGGGCAGGTCGTGTACATCGATTTTGCGCGCTCTGCGCTCAATGTCCCCGAACACCTCATGGGTGCTTGTCAAAACCGTTATACATCAGTCAGGCTGCTCACGGGTTGCTGTCTTTCACATATCAAAGACATTGAAGAGTGGGCGAAGGCCGAGTCACCGGGTGGTTTGATGTATCCAATCGAAGATAGTTAGAGTGTCGACGATTCATCTCCAAATTCTGGTATTGGGGTATTCTTCAACTACTTTGTGTAAATCGTTACAAGACAATTGTCAAAGAGCTCTCATTCACTTTCATTTTTGTGCGTCGATAACAACTTCGGAGACGGGGCGACTTGCTTCGTCTGCTCATTGTGAATAGGGACCATATCAACACTACCGGGATTAATTCAACGACGACTTGATGCGGGGAGGACAGGAATGGAGTGGCGAGGGGACTGATTTGGAGCCGAAAGAACATAAAGCTCAACAACTGCATGTTGAACACGTAACTTAAGTCCTATCGGCACCCCGAGTGAATTCGAGTGGTAGCGGCGAGACTGGCAAGGTTTTCAGAACAACGGTTTTTCGAATATTGTTGGAAGTTCTTACTCTAAAATCCGTAGTACGGAAAATAGATCAATTCCTCAGACAACGTAAAGGGCTGAAGGACTTTGGTGACTACGAGTTGATAATAGTCCCCGTTGTGAACGAAGCCGGAAGTTCATGGCCACCCCCCCGTTAGCGACAACGGGAAGTGCGACAACAAACAGTCTACAATGCTTAGAGCCCTGCTACTATGCGAGATGGACGAATACGATTGGTTGATCCTTTTGGTTACAGGATCCTGGACATGGTAGTCCTCCCAAAATTGAGGGATAGTACCGTTGGTGCCTTATAGACAGAATGTATTGCTAGTTCTTTGGCTTCATGAAACAGATGGAGAGATAAATTCTCAAGATTGCAAGAAGAC
Source organism: Armillaria sp. CMW 4456 (assembly GCA_028551335.1). Taxonomy (NCBI): domain Eukaryota; kingdom Fungi; phylum Basidiomycota; class Agaricomycetes; order Agaricales; family Physalacriaceae; genus Armillaria; species Armillaria sp. CMW 4456. The sequence continues at coordinate 16,432 of JANDKJ010000437.1, forward strand.
TAGGTTGTGCGCCATATCATTTGAAGAGAGCAGATGTTTCCTAGGGATGTTGAACTGGTATACTCTGAATCTCAGTCTCACCAATGTCATCTTGCTGTGTACTTGCATACGTGAGAACTTGAATATCAGATAATAGCAGAGGTTCGTCGATAAAACCTCTAGGCACAGGGCTGGCGATGTGGTAAGTCCAAGTGATCGTTTGAGGAGACGTGGTCAAAGAGGTAGGTTGACTAGTGGAGGAGTCTGGTGTCCTGCGTCGGAATCAATGGGAACTCATGACACCAGGAAGAAAATCGTATGGTTGCCATGAGATTCGATACAGCTACTATATGACATAATTTGAGCAGAGGAGTCCAGAAGGACTAGAAGCTCCCGGGAGGGTCACAATTTCAGCCTTTGTGGCTAACTTGAGTATGAATTGCCATGATGGAATATGGCCCCCGCGGGATGTAAGTTAGATATCCCGTGATCATATGAGAATATATTGGATCTGTTGCTCTCTCCCCGTTGCTGCGTAAGGATGAAAAGATTGGAGATTCATTGCGTTTGACAGATCACGATGATGCCCGAAGCACGCTTCCTATGCTGCCTCATTTCGAACTGCGCTTCAAAAGTTTCTCTTCTCCAACATGTTCGATACTCTGGATCTTACGACACCGCGGACGAGTACCGACTCTCCCTCTCGCGTGATCGAATGGGTCGAAGGCCATGTCCCTTCTTTCGAACTGGAGTTTGACCCTGCTGATTTGGCCGATTTACACCGCTACTGTGACGAACTCGCGCATTACCGGCGGCAAGTTTCCTTCAGTCCTGCACACATTGGTCTGGCTTTTGACGTTATCATTGAATCTCGCGAGCCCCCTTCGGATTCAAAGTATCGCCCGCTACCTCCCTTCGCTTTGGAAGGAGGCGAATTTCGCCTCGTAATTACGGCCGGAATCCAGATTGAACCAAATCGACTGTCTCAAGTGTGGGTAGCAGACGTGAGGAGGAAGGATGAGCCTGATTCATCCTATGGGCGCATTCTACTCAAAATCTTCCAAGGATCTCTTCTACCCCATCCAGATAGTACATATGCTACGCCTCTCAATGAATGTGACTATTTCCCCAAGGGGTCTTCCTGGGACTGAAAATCTCGTGTACACCGCACTCGAAGACTTGCAAGGTTGGGCAATTCCGTAATACTACGGGAAACACAAGGTATGCATGTTAGGTCAGACTTCCAATTTCGATGGCTGACTATATGAGAATAGTTCATAATGCCGAATGGAGAGCCTACCCGTGTAATTCTTCTTGAATGCATTGAAGGTTTCACTCTTGAACAGTTGAAAGACAAGTATCCAAGTCACTCGGAAGCGGAAGACGAGCCCTTGTCGAAAGAATTACACATCGAAAGGCTTGATATCGCGAAAGAACTCGTGAGCCTCTGTTTTCCTACCCAGGTTTTCATATTTCTGATCCAGAACAGTACGAACCAGCGCTGCGAGGGATGTCTACTATTGCTGATCATAAAGTCACCCATCGTGATCTCAAGACACAGAATATCATGATCACATCCACTTCCCCTCGACAGGTCGTGTATATTGATTTTGCGCGTTCTGCGCTCAACATCCCCGAGCGCCTTATGGGCATTTGTCGCAACCGTTTTCGATCATTTATTCTGCTCACAGGGTGCTGTGATCAGCATTCTGGAGACATTGAAGAGTGGGCGAAGACGGAGTCACCTGGTGGTCTGATATATCCAAGCGAAGATAGTTAGAGTGTCGATGGATCATGTCCAGATTTTGGAATTGTGATATTCTTCGAATATGTAGATCGTTATAAGGCAATTGTCAAATAATTGACGGACCTGTCTCTATTTGCTTCTTTGTAAAGATCGCGGGACCATGCTGGCACTTCAATCATTAATTCACGTCGACTGGAAGTTAACTGGTAGGGATGGCAGGGCTGAGGCGAAGAGGATTCATTGGAACTGAAAGAGCACTATAACTGAAAGGATGTTAACGACTGCGTCTTGGTTATATTGAACCCCGGGATAAAGGAGATCAGTTTCAAGACACGATGGGTCAGAGATTGGTGCAAGAGATGAAACGGCGATTGCCGATGGCTGTGCACTCCACTAAAGCCACGGTGTTCAAGAGCTATGTATTTGCCTTTCTTCTTCCATTGTTCCTTGTCATTTCAGCGAGAAAACTGTCATATGCTTAATTCAGAGATGTATCTCCTTTCTACACTCTCCACATTTATTCTATGGGCAGTGGAAGCATATCAAGAATGGAGATGCATGAGCGAGCAACATTCGTAAACAGACGATATCGACTCGGAGGGTTTCTTTCCTTCTCTCTCCGTGATCGCTTTCAGGTTCAGGATTGACTGTTGCTCCTCAGTCTCTTCTCGCCTCGCCATGGGTTTTTGCCCTGGGCCATACGTCTTCTTCCGAATCGCACCAGGGGGAACGTAAGTATGTAAAACTATTTATGGAACGTTCTCGAACAAAGAAATATGTCCAGCTTTACCAAGCACTTCCTTGACGATCCCATATCATGTAAGGATTAAACGGAGATGGCTCGGATGGCAACATCAACCTTTCGACATGTCGTCCATGGAGTAATCGAGTTTGCTAATCAGAGAGTTGACGGAAACTGTGGACAACTGGCAGTGGCAAGAACCCGGGTACGCAGATCATGGCTAGGTCGAGAAGGATACTGATTGTAACTCAGAATATAGTGTCAATTGGAGACGACTTTGTCCCATTGAACCCCTCTCCAAAGCGCTACAGGACCTCTTGGACCTACTTGCATTGATCCGCCTGGAGCTCTTACTTATCATTGCCCAGAGCCTTCAAGCACTTTGAAAAATCACGTCAGTACCGACTCGGAATGATGTCTTGATGGACGTTGGTCATTCGATCATCCGTGACAAGTGATATATAAGGCTCAGACCACTTCAAATCTTTTCTTACTCTATTTGAATCAAGCCTTAGAAGACGACACTGACATTTACGGGGGATGACTGCGCTGGTGAGTAACTGCATTCAATCTTTCACTTCGAAAACAAACCGGCCAACAGCAGTCATGATACCCGAGATACCTCAAGAGATCATATGCGCCATCATCGAAAACTTTGAATATCCCAAGGACATCGATACTTGGAAGTCATGCTCCCTTGTATGCCGCTCATGGCGTCCCATCGCCCAGCAGTGTATTCACCGATGCTACACTTATCACTCTGAAACGGGTTCTGGAACGTGTCCCCTAGGTGCATCCAAACCCCCCACCTTCGAATCTTTGATACCATACCCCAACATCCTCCGCTACATTCGGACCTTTCAAATTCTTGGTACCTACGGATCCATTTCGTCACCACCGCTCCTTCAAAAAGTCATCAGCCACTTTGAACGAGTATCGCACGTTTGCATAGGCTCAGTGAGCCTGGGTGACATGCCCTTATCCTACGGTGGCATTCCCCATCTCTTTCGTCTTCCAACGATTTCCTCCGTTCACATTTGTGATTCCACGCTGAGTCCTGTGGATGCAGAGGCGCTGTTCCGGAATTCCTCGTCTCTTAAGCATCTTAGGCTCACGCGTACGGAGTTTTTGGAGAAGGATGTTCCGGAGTTGCAGAGATCTCCGCATCCGTCGCACCTTCAGAGTTTGGATATTCAATTGAGCAGGAAGTCCTTTGGCGCGTTCCAAAGTTGGGTTCTGCGTCAAGGTGGAAGCGTTTCCTTGGATCGGTTGAAGGTATTGCGGTTTCGTGACGCGACGGGGCCGCGTATCCAAGAATTCGGTCCGCTTTTCGACGCAGTCAAGTTATCTCTTGAAGTTCTGGAGTATGAGCAAACAGCGAAAGGGAGTATTAACTCATTCGGTAATGCAGGTATGTTAATTGCTGTCTCAGTTCTTGATTCATATACATGCGCATTTCAGATGGTCAATGGGATGAGTTCCCTGACAGCGTAGAAAAGCTGGATCTGCGAATCTTGCGGGTAGCGGGTTACCTTTCCTCCGCCAGTATTGCACAGAATATCTTGAGCTTCGTGAACGTTGCAACCAGGCATTCAACACGTCTGGCCTCACTGGAACTTGATCTCACTGTCCTTCATGCAGAGTATAGTGATGCATACCATTGGTTAGGCATCGAGCCATCACGGAGTAAAATCAGGACAATCGGTAAAGAAGTATTGATGGAACTGTTCATGATTATAGATGGGTCTGAGTCATGCACCTGGGTGTCGAAGGAGGATACAAGTTTTTCGGGGAGCGTAAAAACACTGTTAAAGCTCAAGCTTCGATAGCCATGACAAACTGTTGTTTATCAATTCGAATTTTGTTGAATACTCGAGTACACTTTTTATAAACAAAATGCTGTGCCTGTCATTGCGCCGTGTCTCGTTCGCAACAGATTTTCTTCGCACATTTCGTCTTGAGTATCACAATCTCAGAACCAATCTTATCGGATGACGAGATCAGCCCCGATCGCGAATTTTTTTGACATTTACATCAAATTTACATTTGCATATTCTTTACTGACTACCACCACGACCTGAGCATCATGTCGCAGCCTATTGGTCCTGATTTTCCAGTATTCTAGCTCCTCTGTATCGCTGAATGCTCTCATTTCTTTAGCTCTTCTATCCGTCTACGATAAAACGGATTTGCTCGAGCTGGCTCAAGGGCTTAATGCTGCCGGAGTCCGTTTGCTTGGGTCTGGAGGGACGGCAAAGAAGATTAGAGACTCTAGGATCTCCATTGAGTGTGTATTCCTGCCATCCGCGATGCTAAGAGAAACTAAGAAACCGCAGAGATGTTTCTGACATTACCAAGGCGCCTGAAATGCTAGGCGGAAGGGTCAAAACACTCCATCCGGCTGTCCATGGAGGTATCGACAACGATCTCATGCCTTTCCAACGTACTAACGTCAACCCATAGGTATCCTTGCACGGAACATTCCCTCCGATGAAAAGGATCTTACCGCCCAAGGCATCTCACCCATCTCAATCGTTGTCTGCAACTTGTACCCCTTCTCATCGACCATCGCTCAGCCAGACTGCACCCTCGCAAATGCTGTGGAGGAGATCGACATCGGCGGTGTCACCCTTCTTCGTGCAGCTGCTAAGAACCACGAGCGTGTTTCAGTTCTCTCTGATCCCAAGGACTATGCCGAATTTTTGCAGGCATGGAAAGATGGACAAGGTGATGTTGGACAGGCTTTTCGGAGCAAGTTGGCGTTGAAGGCCTTTGAGATGACTGCGAAATACGACGAGGCCATCAGTGGGTACTTCCGTGAGCAGTATGCTTCGGGAGACTTGCCCAAAGAGAAACTTGCTGGTGCTATTCAGAGGATTCCCCTTCGTTATGGTGCGAATCCCCACCAAAAGCCGGCTCAGGCATTCGTAACCGAAGGAGCATTACCATTCAAAGGTCACTTCAGTTCACTTGTCATCTTGTTCTTCGTTCAATGTCAGGGCTATAGCATTATGCGGATCTCCTGGTTACATCAATCTTCTTGATGCCCTAAATTCATACGCATTGGTGAAGGAACTTCAGGAAGCGTTAAACCTCCCAGCGGCTGCGTCCTTCAAACACGTCTCACCTGCCGGCGCTGCTGTCGGAATTGAGCTGAATGAGACTGAAAAGAGTGTTTATGGTGTTGACGATCTCAAAGTTCCGCTTACTCCGCTTGCCGCTGCTTACGCCCGGGCTAGAGGTGCGGTGATTTGCTACTTGTGACGTTGTCGTCACTGAATACTGCATAGGTGCTGACAGGATGTCATCGTTTGGAGACTTTATCGCGCTCTCTGCACCCTGTGATCTTGCGACAGCCAAAATTATTTCGCGTGAAGTTTCCGACGGTATCATAGCTCCAGGATATACACCCGAGGCTTTGGACGTTCTCTCTAAAAAGAAGGGCGGCAAATATTGCGTTCTTGAGGTGAGTTTGTGCTTTACAAATCTGCCGTATCTAAACCAGATTTACAGATCGATCCCAACTACGAACCACCTGAAGTAGAGACTAAGCAAGTCTTCGGTATCAGCCTTCAACAGAAGCGCAACAACTCCAAGATAGACTCCAAATTGTTCGAAAATATCGTCACGAAAAACAAGGAGGTTCGCAAACGCTTCTATCTCCTCCCGTTTACACAATGATTTCGTGACAGCTTCCTTCCTCTGCTATTACCGACTTGATCGTCGCGACTCTGGCACTCAAATACACCCAATCAAATAGTGTCGCGTACGCTCTTCACGGTGCGATTGTCGGTTTGGGTGCTGGCCAACAGTCCCGCATCCATTGTACTCGTTTGGCTGGTGGAAAAGCCGATTTATGGTGGCTCCGGCACCATCCTCGAGTCCTATCCCTCCCGTTCAAGAAGGGTGTCAAGCGCGCCGAGAAGGCCAATGCTATTGACCTCTTCGTCGCTGGTGAGGTTCTCGAGGGCGGCGAGAAAGAGCAGTGGGAGAGCCTGTTCGAAGGTAAGGTGGACGCCCTCACTGATACTGAGAAAAAAGAATGGGCTGCCAAGCTGGATGGGGTTGCTTGTTCAAGTGATGCATTCTTCCCCTTCCCTGATAACGTGCACCGGGCCAAGAAGAGTGGAGTCAGATACCTTGCGGCACCTAGTGGAAGTGTCATGGATGAGGAATGCATCAAAGCAGCAGACGAGCATGGTCTAATCTTTGCTCATACATCTTTGAGGTTGTTCCACCATTGAAATAGGCATCAATGGAACGGGGAGATGCTAGTAGTTCATAAAAATGTATTGGTAGTTAAGTCTCTGTGTCATCATAGTAAGCTGTTAAAAGCTGGTTGCTCTGCAGGTTCGATGGCTTTCCACAGTTCCTTTCGCTCTTTCAGCAAATCTTCACTCCATTCGCGCACCTCGGTATGTCGTATTTTTGGGAGGCTTGTATCAAAAAATGTTTGTAGATTTCTTGCTGTGCATGTTCGTTCGTATTCGAACGCTAGGAAACCAACATAAGCGGCTGGAATGGAGGGGGTCGGTTATTTCTCTTACCTTGAGAGGCTAGCTCAAATCGGTCTAAGTCTAAGGAAAAGAATGAGAGAAAGGAAACAAAGTCAAAGGCTCGACGACGTGCCTTTGACGAATCGCGCCTCCGGCGTCTTCCCGTCTTCGTATTCCTTGCAACATCAATTTGGTGAACGAGGAACTTGAAGGATACAAGGATAATTCAATGAAACAAACCTTCCATAATGCTTCTATCCTTTGAGCCGCTGGATTATTGTGCAGCATTTCATGTATGAAGTTGTGCATTGCTTCCTGGAAGAGCGGGACCTGAATAAGCATGTCTACGTAACTGAATCATATATACCCCGTACCGCTTCAAGCCGCAGTTTCTCTGCTCTGCTAATTCCTTCCCGAGGAGTGATATCGCCGACTAAGACCACAAAATTTAGTCACTGGTGGTCACTGTTGGCACTCTAGGCTCACCCTGTGCCTCCGCAAGGTCATGAACGACACACATCATAACACATCTGTTTCTCTCTCCTGTCAGCTGAGATCCGGGCCTGAGGCAGAACGATTGCATACTTTGGTATGTCTAGTTTCTCATCCGAGGTGCACATGGCAAGCACTGCCATTCTATACATGTGGTCGGAGATACTAGGGAAGGGGGATGCGAAAGGTGAGCATGGTACCGTCTTGATGTTTAGATGAACCAGTGCTCTACCTTTCTGGCCTGCCGATCTATCGCAAGAGTTCAGCTTAGCCTCCAGCAACAAGCATGCGAAATCCGTACTCCGTGGTCAATCCATCCCGTCCGTTTCTGTGTCTTGGGTACCAGTAAGAAACGTTTCCTCCAGGACATCGGAAGGTAGAATCATACCTTCAGCCGCTCAAGAACATGAAAGAAAGCCAATCTGTCTGCAGATTCGTCGCCAGATGATGCGTAAAGAGGCGGGAAGACGCGCGTCGATGAAGAAGACATCGTCGTTGAACGGAAATAAGATGTACAGGGCTCCTAAATAGAAAATTCGGTTAAGTTATGTATCAGTCCTTGCTCCAAGCTGATCAAGTCGTTGACTCTGCTCTTGCCGAGCGGCGCCCGGTAAGGTTTTAGGTGTTACCCGGCTCTTTTCCGCGGATTTACTCAAATATTTCAGGGTATCTCACTGAACACATCTTCGGTTCGAGCGTTCCTTGTTCGACTACATACTACATTGTTCGTACGCTGATAATTTGGAACGTCCATTCACTACGTATGAAAAATGATCTGTACTTCCTATCGAAAACATATTCAGAGATCAAGAACATCATCGAATATCAGGCGGTTGACAAGTCCACGGCGACCATATTCTCTGAAAAGACGAGCATCAACAATGGAGCATACACAGAAGTCAGTGAGCAGCTACACCTTTTCTTCAGACCCCCGAATAGATCCGTAATCACAGTCTCAACCTCGCTCTTGTTCTTCTACAAGAAAAAAGGACGTTAAAAACAAATCTAACTCAAGAACGAGATAGCATACTTTTCCAGTAGTGGTCTTCTTCGATGACGTGGTCGTTGTAGCAGCAGCAGCAGCAGCAGCGGCGTCGGCGGTTGCAGTGGCAGAAGTATCAGCTGAAGCAGCTGCCGCATCGGCAGCAGCGGCGCTAGCATCGGCAGCACTAGCATCAGTAGCATTGGATGTAGCGCCAGTGTCCGTGGCAGCAGTCGCGTTGACTGCAGTCACGGCTGCTGCATCAGCAGTGACGGTCTGAAGAAAAGAAGTCAGCAATGTTGAAATCCTATAAACAGTGTAGATGCACGAACAACAGTGACAGTAGCAACAGCATTGTTGGATCCCGCCGCGTCAGCTGTAGAATCGCTGGAGGTGACCTGGGAATCGTCAGGTACGAGGACAATGGCTTGTAAGTATCGCTTACCGCTGTTGCTGTTGCGTTAGCGGCGGTATCGGTGGCCTTGATGAATATGCGCTTGAGTAATTTGAAGAGCATATACATGAAGGAAACCTTACGCTGTCCGTAGCATTGGTCGCAACGTTACCAGCATTATTTCCGCTGTTTTTCTTATTGACACGTTCCTTCCCATGATCACCATCCCGCACCTAGGAAAATCTTCAGTAAATGGATATAACCGCTCTGCACCAACACGCACCATTACAAGCTCTGGAGACAACATACCATGAGGCGCGGCACTGACGGATGTAGCTAAGCAGGCAAAAAATGCGAGAAGAGCAAATGAGAACTGCATTCTGAAGAATCGTTGGAAAGTTGAGATAGAAAAAGGGCGGCGGTGTAAAGAAGGTGCGCGCTGCGACGAATGTGTGCTCTGCACTTGAAAAATCTGTGTTTAAAGGAATGCAGGCAGAGAGACAAAGACGGAAGAAAGTTAGAAAAAGGACGATCACAGATCGACAAGAACACTGCAGAGAAGTAAGAAACAAGGAAACTGGGTATCAATGAACGGTTCCCCACCCTTTATATTGTCTCGGTACAGTGAAGAGGGCCCCTTTCCCATAGAAAACCATATTGAAATCGCTGCCGTGGTTTTCTCATCGGATACTTCCCGGGTCGTACAACGGGGTGCTGATGTTCTGATAATCTCACCTGCATATAATACAACAGGGTGGTACAGTTTCCTTCGCAACGCTGGAGCTATTGGAGCATCAGTCGTCGATGGAAAAAAGTGTGTTTGTTTAGGAATCCATGTGTCCCTCCACCATTGCACCTTGGAGTAAAATGAAACCACTAGGCATTTGGATTTGGAGGGATTGAGCTCCTCAGATCAAATCTTCGACTGCGCAATCAGCGTCTATTTTCAGCTACCACGTTGCCGTGTACCTGGTTGAGAGTGACAACTTCCGACTATACATGTACGGCTGGTGATTCGGATACGGCCCCTAAGCTTAGTCACAAGAGAGGTTGGGTCTGGATTGATGTACATGCGGGGTGCTCGGTTGTCATTGGTTGCTAATGGTCAAAACACATTTGAATTTAAATGTGTTGAGGGCCTTCCTAACGGTGCGTAAACATCGTGCGAAGAGACTAAAAAAAGACAACAATCAGTGTTTCTCGCACAATATATATATTGCTCGAGACTGAATAAGGACTAGGCTTTCATTTGCACTGGAGATCGTTGTGCCGTCGCTTCCAACACTGCAAATTGAAGATCAGGGAAACACCAAAGACGAAGGTCTCGAATTAAAAGAGCAGTATGGGTGCTAGTGGTACAACATGAATAGGGATCAGGCCACCTTTACCTAGTGGAATTTAGTTGTGATAGACATTAGCTGTAAGGAAAGGCTCCCACGATTAGACTTCTTCAATTTTACTATCCTCGTCGTCTTCATCTTCGATGTGAGTATTAGCAAGATCTTCCGACACCTCCTCAGTTTGTTCAGAAGGCTCATCGCGTTTGAGAAGATTGACAAGTCTCTCGATGTGTTCCGAGATCTAGTGAATTTACAGTGAGAACGCGATGTGTGGACAAATCAAAGAAATGTTACCTTGTCGACAGTTTCATTTTCGTGTGCAACTCTTATGATCTCATAGACACCATGTGTACGCAGATAGTCGCGTCCCCAACGTGTGTGACAGAGAAGGAGCAACGTCTCAATGTGCGCTAACCTGATCACTTGATCTGGCTCCCGGGTTTTATCTGAAGGCAGAAACTGGAGAGCTTCTGGTAGCTTCTCTTGATCCTGATGGTGGTACATGTCAGATAGTATTTTAGGTGACTGCAGACAGACAGACCTCCAAGTCAAACTCCTCAGGTCCTGCTAAAGGTAGAAGCAAGTACGGCAGAACCTCAATGCCTGGCGCCTCGACGGTTGAGGGTGGAACTGCTACGAGAGTATCCTCTGGGGTGAGCATAGCCTGGTGACCCGCCGAGTGAAATGAACAATTCCTGATAAGCACAGTCAGACAGAGTCGACCGAACAACACTAGATCATCACTTGATTGTGTTGGTGACCCCACCTCTTCTAATAGTGTCCTTGTGCTCTGTAAATGTCACCAGTTTGGCTAAAGGATATTCAACGATATCGTTCGGCTTCAAGAAGTTGCCTGGTCTTGGTGTGAGGAAGAAACTGCGACCACCAGATGACTTGAAGGCGGCATGAGCAAAAGGAATCTTGAGCGAAATAATACTCACCGACGCAACATTCGCGAAAACGCTGGCCAGGAAATGAAGCTCGCCCTTGCGCAAGTGCTTTGAGGGATCATCTGTGAGTTTCAACTGGGCACCTTGAACGAATGCATCCACTAGAAGCGGCAGTGCAAGGACGTCATTCGCTTTCCCTGAAGGATACTGCACCGGAGAAGGGCATGATCCACTTCGTGACTGAGTGGGATAGAACGAATTTTTGAGTTTCGGATCTGGAATCACGTTCACGCTCATAGATATAATCACTGAGCATGCCGCTGAAGATGCCGTTAGATTTGAGAGTAACATCGATGCTAGATCTGCAAGAATAGCTTCCGGATTCTATGATCTTGAATTAACACCTGGGCAAAAGAGCATTGGGGAACTCACTAGGATATAGGATACAATGAAGTTCAGAAAGTTATAATCTGACAGATTCTGAGCAACCAAAGGCGAGTCGGTCAAATTCACGAGTGCTTTAAATGCATCATGAGCTACGGCCTCACTGATTATATCAGAGATCTAGTCGGACGACGGGAACAGACAAACTCACCAGCTGGTCGCGGCAAAGTAGTTTCAAATCCTTTATAATGTCTGCCTCTTTAGGTTTTTGAAGGCCGCCTGACTGTAATCCAGATAGGAATATACTCCTGTGCGGCGCATCCTTCGCTGTTTGCGGTAGAAGAGTCGAGAGCGCCAGGTGTCGGACTTGAGGATTCTTGTCTCGTAGAAATGGAACAATCTAAGCCTAAAAATTAACGACTTATTTAGCTGAAATCGCGAGACTCACCTCTCTCAACTGTTCCTCCATGTCGAGAAGCAAAGCCAAAAATCTTTGAAGACCGGGCTTACAAAGAGCCACGTGGAAACTTGCTTGTCTTTGTCATCAACTTCACCCTTACCACGGAACGTCACTGCCGGGTGGTCCATTACCATGACTTGGTACAATCAGACACGGCAAGTTGAGGTGAGCGCTTTTCTCATCCACAACCTCGCATGATACCAAACCATTGTAGGAACTACTGGCAAAAACCGAATCAAAGCCACCGTCGTTCACCGTACACCTACATGCAGAGCATTGGGTGCTCAATAACGGATCCAAATTTCTCTATAATAATTACGCCGCGGTTCGTTCATATCCAAAGCAAGCAGATATGAAGTTCACTTTACATCATCTAGTCATTGCTCGATGATATTCGAGCTCATCAATTACCAGTGGATTTCCTGGATCTCTTCGACGCCTCGCCCAACATCCATTTCTATGATGGTGAGCCGTACACCATATCCAGTGACTAGTATCCAATACTCTTTATAGGCTGTTTGATTGCCGAGCTTCTGGATTATCGCCCTCTGAAGGCCAATGACCCGCCACTGGAAAAACCAGGACGAACGCGTACTGTTCTGCACCCTACACCGGAGTCATTGTGGGCAGATGTCTGCAAGATCGCAGCGGCGAAGAAGCAGCAGGAGGGCCTTGTCATGACTGATAGAGATGTCTTAGAGATCGAATCCCGAATCTTGGTGAGTCCATCACTTGCATCACACTTAGCTCGTCGTTGAAGCACTCGCGACAGCTTGCCACCGCCCCACCCTTATGTCTTGATCCCGATCCTCATCTTACTCGCGTGGTGAACCACATCGTTCGAGTATCGACTCCCACTGTTCCTACCTCTCTGAAGCGCAAAGCATCTGCTGTGGATCAGGAAGAAGACGAAACTGACAAGGCGCGTAGAGCCAAGATCATGCAATTCATGAATTCCAGGGCTACCCGTGTTCCCAGCGCAAAGTATGCCATTCATATCTTTACTCTTGAACCTATTTGACCTCTTTCTCCCAGCTATCGCATACTGGATGCTATTCAAAGGTCAAAACAGACCAAAGATTCCAAAGGTACCGCTACTCCCCAACCCCAGCAACCTCCCGTATCCGTCGCTCCTTCGACTACTCAGTCACCTGTGCCTTCTACTACCGAAACCCCAGCGCCCCAGCACAACGGCCCTCCTCCAGCCGAGCAGGAAGCTCCCGCAAAGCCAAAAACAGAACCTCCTCCTCCTCAAACAGCCTTTGCCAAACCAGCCGTTTCACATCCTCCGCCAGCGACTCAACAGTTCCATGCGCAAAATCCGACTACCAAAGCATCCAATACGCCATCTCCCAGGACCCGAACACCTCAATCCTTTCCTGCACAAGAGAACGTCCCCAGAATATCTACCCCCTCGAAACAACAGCAGCCCTCCCACAACCAGTCTCCCCGCGTACAACAGCAAGCGCCGCAGACTACACAGTCCATCAAGGCGCAGACACCCCACCCTGTCACATATCAACCACCGATCCAAAACCAAACTCAGTTTATCCACCAAAACCCTGCAACCAATACTCGTGTCAATCAAACTAAAGCAGCAGCAGCAGCAGCACACAATCAAAATGTGTCTCTTGCTGCCGCTGCCGCCGTGCGCTCTGCGACACCTGCGCAGCCACAGCAGCATAATGCGGCAGCAGTTCATCTAATACCTCAGCAGCAACAATTATTGCAACAGCGTTATATGCAGCAGCATCAGCAACAACAACAACAACAAAGTGGTCGTGTTTCCACAACGCCTACCACTCAGGGAAACACAATGCATGGTACACCTGTACCCGCTCGAGCTACTGCCATCGTTACGAACCAGCGTATCGCATCTCGCTCACCCATGCCGCCTCAACCCCAGGTGCAAGCTCAACAGGCCACTCCACAGATGACGCATCCCCAACAGCCTCAAATAAACTTCCAACAGTACAACACTGCCGCTGCGGCCCAGTATCGCACTTTGGCTCACCAAAATACAGCCTCGCCTCGCCCTCAGCCTATAAATGTTGCCAACCGTGGTGGGCAACCGATTGCTGATGCAAGTGCACAGCAACCTCAGCAACCTCAAATTCATTATACGCCGCAGGTGTACGGGTACCCACAGATGCCACCTCAGATGAACTACGGCATGTCGGCCGCATATTGGATGCGAGGTGGGATAATGGTCAATGGGCCGCTGAATGGGTTACAGCCAAATCAACAGCAGCAGCAACAACAACAACGACAACAACAACAACAGCAAGCCCAGCAAATGATGATGCAAATGAAGCCTCCGGCGAACACAAGGCGATAGGAATTTGCCCAGCACACTGGTTTACTTTATATAATTTATAGATTTCGGACGGGTGTATGTATAAGTACAGAATAAAATCAACATTTCACTTTGTAAATACATGTATTCTGCAAAAGTTATTTTTCCGGCGTGGCCCATTTTGGACTGCTTGTTACGGCCCGACCTCTCCGCTTCCCGGGCCCACCGCTCCCGGGCCAACTGATCTATGACTTGACCTTCTGTAGTCAAGATGGCCAACATATACGACTTACCCAACGAGATACTGTTAACTGTCATCTCTCTTCTCGACATTTCAAATATCCTATCGTTTAGACAGGTACGACTGTGCTCTTCATTCAGATCGAGCTATGGGATACCAATCTTATCCAGACCTGTACTCTAGTCCAGGCAGCCATCCAAGATAAATCTGTTTGGACATCACTTCTAGAAGAACAGCAGCGCCAGATTCCTTTCGTTGCATCCCTTCGTGAATCCCACTCACCCTGTATCCTTGGCCTTGACGCATCCGCCCTCCAATCTAAGGTGCTTACTGCTCGTCGTATCGATCGACTGTGGCTAGGGACTAGACGCAGGTCTCCTACAAAATTGCAGTCTAGCGGAAATGTGAACCTCATAGGGCTAAATGTGTTCTTGGACAGGTGGCTTCTCGCTGTGTACAGTGAGGGTATGCACCTATGGGTCCTAGACCTGAACCTCTCTGGGGCATCTCCGGGATTCCGACGAGCAAGCCTGGCCCCAAGTAAATCAGGATTCTCATCGTATACGGCAGTCCTGGATGGACGTAATGCTAGGATACTGATTGTGATTAAGAAGCATTCGTAAGTTATCTTTTCATAAAATCAGAATGAATGGAGTATGAACTGACGAAGTCATCTGAGGTTTACAAGTCCCTTTGTGACGCTCTTGTACGAGATTCCCTTAGAGTCACCCGACTTTCGTCTTGTGTGCAGTATCGGGTCGAACCCTCTCTACTCGCCCCGCCATATCGATCCGGTACATAACATCATTTTGTCTTCACACGCCTGTTCTGTAGAACTGCTGGATTGGACCAAGTCCGGGAGCCCTCCGGTTGTCATCTCAACCGAAGGAGAGAATCTAGAAGAGATGGTAAGCTTTGAGCTCGACACGTTCTAAACCGGGTTTTCATTACATCTATTTTCTATTATAGTACACTGCTATCCATGATGTCCGTCTCTTTGGGCCGTATATGATTATGTTCAAAACGCGTTCAATCGAATTACATCCTTTGCCGAACGATTTACGATGCGGGCTATCGGCACTCGACCATGACCTCCCTATATTGAAGCACAAGTTCTTTAAAACCTTCCGTGGCTACGTTATTTCAGAGCTCCCTGACAACAAGCACTCAGACGTTCTCACGCTGGACTTCCTTGCTCTAGATGTCGTTCACGGCTTATTTCACTACACTGTACACATAACCATTGTCATTCCTACTCTTCAAGTGAACCTGACTGGTCTGAACTCCCTTTCGAACCTCATCTATAGACAGGTGGCCGTGCAGCCGTTTGTACTCCAAGACGTGGATTCCAAGCACAGACCGTTTTATGTGCAAGATTCCAATGTCTTTGAGAGCTCTCCGGTAATTCCACCTGAATCCTGGGCCACCGTTGAAGACAAGGCCGGCGGGTTCATTAGTGCGTACTGTATGGGGCCACAAGCGATGCGAGCGGTGTGGATGGAGCGGAGTCGCGGTAGTATGCTGAGAGAGATAGTCCTAGCCCGGTTGCGCCGCCCAAAGGAAATTCAAGATCTAGGAGAGGTAATGAATATCGAAGCGCGTGTTGTACACGATGAGAGGTCTTACGATTTACGAGGTGTGCCACTCTCAATTCCTTTCAGAAAATGAGCTAAGTCATTTCACAGAGGACTTTACGCATTGTGCGTTGGGAGAGGCTACGGGACGCATCGTGTTAGGTAATAGAGCTGGGGACCTGTTTTTATTGGACATAGACAACTAGGACAGGCTGGAGCGTTTGCGGGTTCTTGTTCGATCTGAATGGTGCCGAGACATGGTACCATAGCTTTCAATATTGTACAATGGATTTTACCTTAACATTATATTTCAAGCGACCCCTTCCAGTTCTAACTTGGTCTCACACCCACATATGCGTTCTTCAGCAGCTGCAAGATCTTCTCCTTCTCCAGAGGCGCAGGGTTCGGATACGGGCGGGTCGATGCGATGTCGGCTGCTTTCTCTAGGTCCTCCTCTTTCATGCCCAACTCCTTCAAAGTAGAGGGCGCCCCCAGACCCTTGGAAAGATCAAAAATGCCCTGCGCCGCATTGGGTACGCCGAAGATTTTTGCGACCTTGTCCATCGCTTCCTGAGCGTAGGGCGCGTTATAGGCCATTGCATGTGGGAGGATAACGGTGTGCGTTTCGGCATGGGGCATGGTGAAAGTACCGCCTGTCGTTCATTTGAGGATTCACTTTCTAGTTGAATGTAAAGCACCTACCAAGTGTATGGCATAGCTTGTGATGGAGTCCCATCCCAACTGTACTTAAACATGTACCGCACGCCCAAGCACCATACAGAGCTTCACTTCGCGCATCAAGGTCCCCAGAGTCATTCATGAGAACGGGAAGTGCTTTAATAATGTTTAAGATCCCTTGTTCCGCAAGAGTATCAGTGATGGGATTTGCTTCTTTGGAATAGAGAGCTTCGACAGCGTGTGCGATCGCGTTCAATCCGGACGTGATGGTCACCCGGGACGGCAAGGTCACGGTCAGCGAAACATCATATATGATCACTTCCGGAAGGACCTTCAAGGTCTTCTGCGTCGTTTTTAGTCCATTCTCAGTCTGGCCGATGATGGCTGTGGCCTACAAAGAGATTGAATGTCGTTTACGCGTAAGCGAATATACCACCTCACCTCAGATCCCGAATATGTTGTTGGGATGACGATTTGCGGCAAGTCTGTCCTCAGCGCAATTGCTTTTGCCAGACCGACAGTTGAACCGCCCCCGATAGCAACAACTACGTCTGCGCCTAGTTTCTGAACTACGCCGACAGCGTCGTCCGTAACATTCGTTGGCGTATGCGTCGTCGCATTCGCGTATATACCTACAGACTTGTCACCCACGAGCTCCTTTAGTCTCTCTCCCAGCGCTACTTGACGAGGCGTAGTCAATATCAAAGCTTTGCTGCATCCAAGATTTGCTATCTCTTGGACGACTTGGCTGAGAGTGCCATTGCCGAAGACGACACGGGCTGGAAGCGCATTATAGACGAAGCTTTTCATGGCAACGGAAGAAGGGGGGAACGAAACGGCAGAGAAATCATGTCGCGAATCGTCGTATAAGTAAGAAAAGGATTGGCCTTCTTGATGCCGGCAGAGTCGTACCGGAGTTCGGTCCGTGCCACCGTGGGGTAAAGTTTTCCTTCAGGGGAAGCTCTCAGGGCTTGTCGCTCGAAGTTCACTCAAGAAGGCAAAATCACGCCTGTCTTACGACACTCTGACACGGATTGTTACTAAGGATAGTCTCTTCAAGCATCAACATGAGTAATCGTTCTCAATTTGGACACTACATTTTTAATTTACAAGTCACTTCGAGTTCTAGATTTCTCGCCCGCTCACTCAATTTGCGTCTAATTTTACGCGGTTTTGGTATACTTTCTTGGTCAACCGGGCTAGGACTCTCGTCTCGGCTACGTTTGTTGCTTTGTACGCCTACAGTCGAATGCACAATTTGCTTTGGGCATGAGATTGCGTTTGAGGATACTTCCTGACCTTGGGGATCGGTGGCGAGTGCTGACTTCATTTTCCCCTTGTCTTCCTTCTTGTATTCTGAACGGTCTGAGAGAGTTGTAAAATCGCAGGGGTGGAGATAGCGAACGGTTAAGGTTCTTGACGGAGCAGTGGAAGAAGAGGATGCAGAAGTGTCAACGTAGCGGGGAGGAACCGGAGTTCGGGAGAGTTGAGGAGGTGCAGCCATGATGAATGTGTTGGCGCGAGGACGAGTGCGAGGCACGCTACTTGGGACTTTGGCCACAGAATCAGACGAAGCGATTTCACCTTGGGTGGTTACAGGATTTCGCGCGATAAAAGCTGCGAAAGTCGAGGGAGAGTTGGCCATCCTGGTGTTTGTGGAACGATCTGCCTGGGGATCTTTGGCAGAGAATTTTGTGTGGGCGCTGCCTTTGTCTGCAAAACTGTTAATAATTAATTGTCAGTCTGAATGCAATGGGATATTTCTACCATATTTCAATGCAGCTGATGCATGAGGGTTGTGTTTGCTTTTGCCGTCAACTTCAATGACTTTTCCACTGCTCCTGAGGACTTTGTCGCTCGGAATAAAGGGGCAGCTAAATGGTGGGTGGCTTGGACCTGATTTCTTCGGGTCGACGGGCCCAAGAGCGAGATCAAAAGGCGCGGCAGAGGGCTTGGCCATAGCTAAAACGTCCTCTAATAGAGGGATACGCGAGTAGTCAAGTTCCGTTGACAGTATGGGTTTATCGTCTTCAACGCGTCGAACTCGAGGAACAGGCAGCTCAACAGAGCTGGGATCAATGTCGTATTCAATAGTTATAGGCATTCTGTGATACAGAAACACATCAGAACACGAGACAGGAAAGATAACGGAATCGTAACGCACAGTTCGACTAGCAAACTATTGAATAACTCAGATTGAAAACTTTCGATACTTCTGGCGTCCTTGGGTAACTTTCGTAAGACTATTTGACAGAACTTTTTGATGACATTCGAGGTATCAGCTGGAAGACAGGAGGCTGCCTTGCTCAGTTCGGCACATAGAGAAAAAATGTGGTGGCATTCTGAGGAAGTCGACGGCGATGGATAGTCTCGTCCATGCCTTGAATAAGGCACGAATCGAGTCATTGGTACGAGGTATGCGGTAGTCCGTTTGCTAGCGAGTGGGAGAGCGGAGGAAGGAAGAGAAGCAGCGACAATGGAGATAGAAATGTTTTATAACGCTCTTTGACCGGCGAGCCAGTTTAGTAAGATGCCTTGGCCAGGCCCGGGTGGCACAATGGGTCAATTGTTCACCTTTCCCAGTCTGCCATTGTCCCAAGGTCATTTAAGAAGCGCTGCGGGGCTTGAATTTGTGTAAAAGTGTTGGATTCAGTCAAACTCCAGGTCTTGGAGCGAGGAAACACTCCTGTGACTCGTCGGTATTTTGAGAGGTGTGAGGACTTTAAAGTAATTACCTTCGTGTTTAAAGTAAATATACATGTAATAAAACACCATTGTAAACACCCTGTGTGTTTTCATCAGTAATTTTGAAAGAAACACGTTGTATTAAATACCCTCAGTAATTACAACCGGTGTTTTGGTCCGGGTGTTATATTTATAAACACTTGACAAAACACCCTGGGTGTTTTCATTGGTGTTTTAATTCGTAGATATTTCCTAATAAGGAATTAATATAACTATATTAGGCAATATCTACGAATTAAAATACCAATGAAAACACCCAGGGTGTTTTGTCAAGTGTTTATAAATATAACACCCGGACCAAAACACCGGTTGTAATTACTGAGGGTATTTAATACAACGTGTTTCTTTCAAAATTACTGATGAAAACACACAGGGTGTTTACAATGGTGTTTTATTACATGTATATTTACTTTAAACACGAAGGTAATTACTTTAAAGTCCTCACACCTCTCAAAATACCGATGAGTCACAGGAGTGAAACGATGATTCGCGTCTGCGACT
The DNA here is from genome assembly GCA_028551335.1 of Armillaria sp. CMW 4456. Lineage (NCBI taxonomy): Eukaryota > Fungi > Basidiomycota > Agaricomycetes > Agaricales > Physalacriaceae > Armillaria > Armillaria sp. CMW 4456. Next base: position 36,373 of record JANDKJ010000437.1, read on the forward strand.
CAGGATGATAGACCAACGGGAGCAGAAATATATACTTGATCCAAAGTCTTTTGAGAACTGTCTATACACTTTGAAAAGAACCACACAGAGCTAGTAATTCCGTGGTGCATTAGAAGCAAGCAGCATTTTCAGTGTCATTAATTGAACTGATCTGTATCCCCGATATTGCGATGATTATAGGCTGTACAGCAGAAGAAATCGCAGCAGAAACAGCTGCGAATAGCGATATGTTGTCTTGAGTTGAAGTAACAATCAGGAAAGCTCGAAAATGTCTAAAAATGCAGGTCTTGTGCAGGTCGAGCCAATCGCGGGTTGGGGATTCGGAACGCCTAAATGACATCACTTCAGATCATCCCATCTTCTCCCGGTCATGTGATCTGTTTTCTCAGTCAGCTCGGACTCGACTCGACCGACACACTCCACGTTTCCTTCCCACTGAGCCTCCGTCACAAAAAATGTTTGGAGCTGCATTGAGGTCTTCGGTGTGTCTTGAAATATTTGTTATAATATCCCAACCCTTACAGTCGCAGACAAGCCTGCTTAGGTCCTCTGTGACGACTGCCTTGGCTTCTAGTCGAACAGCAGGCTGCCGACGATTCCTGTCCCAAGAAGTACGGTCGAAGATCCAAGCTGCCATTACCGAAACCCCAGTTGTTCTTTTCATGAAGGGAACCCCGGATTACCCCCAGTGTGGTTTCTCGCGAGCGGCAATTCAAGTGTTGGATCTGCATAACGTTCCGGTGGAGAAAATGAAGACGTTTGATGTCCTGGAGGATCCAGAGCTGAGGAGCGCGATCAAGGAGTTTTCGTGCGTTACCGTGCCGGTTTTGACGTTACTCAGAGTGCTGATCATAAGCTTCACAGCGAATGGCCAACGATACCACAATTGTATGTCAAAGGGGAATTCGTCGGTGGATGCGACATCCTTCTATCAAGTGAGTAGTGATACAGCTGATGTTAATATTATTCCTAATGTATATATCCTTTCGTAGTGCACCAATCGGGTGAATTAGAAAAACTTTTGGCGGAGAATGAGGTTATCCCCAAGGTGGAAGAATCGACGTCGTAGATGTCGTCCTCGTTCATGAATCACCACTGTAAACGAGGAGATTAGTCGACACGCAGAACTTTTAATATAATTCGTACTCACCTCATGCATCCTGCTCTACTCATCAACATATTCAATATCACCATCCATCCCTACCCGTCCGTACTTGACTTTCTCACCACGGGCCTTCACCAGATCCTCAATGGTCCGCAGTTTCCCATCTTCTGTACTCTCCTTGAACCAGCCGAGATGATCAGCAATAAGATGCCTATAAAAACTCCATTAGTGCGGAGACCTCATTGTATGAAATATCACACACCGGTTCTCACACCCTGGGCACTGGACAATAACGATCCCCTTCGTGTACGCACGCTTCGAAAATTCATGTGAGGAGCGCGTGCCACAATCCTTCACGGTGCATGTAAAAGTCATGGACAGGCGAGGCTCCATGGCTTCAGGAAGCTTCTGGGAGGTGACGGTATCTGCAGACGATGTTATAGGCGTGGAGTAGTGCCGGGAGTTTAGATATGGAGACGCCATTTGCAGACGAGAGCCGCCTTGTCGTAGACGAAACATAACTTTGACATTTGCTGGGAGAGACGCATGAGGAACAAGGAGGCTTCGAAGAGGAGGTGGTATTCCTGTATTTCGAAACAGCCTGGACGGTAGCATAGTAGTAATCGAAAGTCGTCGGAAAAGACAAACTGGGCTGAGAAGAAAGTCCGCTGATGCACGAGGCGCCTCCGGACCGAATACGGCCGGGGGTGATTTCTCCCAGGAAACAGTCTACTCTAACGTTTCTGTTCAAAAGAAGACGTGTACTGCCGTATTTTTTCCTTCCGTGTAATGGTGGTTCTGGGAATTTTTTAAACAGCTTTCTTCCAGTCAGAAACAGAATTACTCCCACCGATATCTACCGGTAAAATTAATGTGTCCGAGGCTAATTAAGGAGACATTTTCAGCTCCGCCAACCATTTCGTCAAATTGCGCTCGGACGTTTTCAAGATTCATGGTTCCGGCCATCTCGAGAGAATTTTTAACGGTTAACTTTGATGCATGATGCATGGTGTATTTTGTTTCTCTCATTTTGGCTGGAACAGTGATGTCCAAGTCCCAGCAGTGTAATGACTTACTTACTACTCTCACTCACTACTTGTGGTTCTCTCAACGTCTGAAATGCTGTGCGTATTTTCCGCCGCCGCTATCACCGGTACGCATTGACATCCCTATGCCGTGCCGCAGACGCGTCGCTTAGCAGATCAGACAAATTAGAATTAACTGGAGACTTCTGATGACTCAGACATTTCTTCGGGTTAGAAAGTGGTCTGCAGTCTTTCTTGATCTTGTATATTTCTCCCTTCACTGATAAGCGAGACGAGGTATAAGCGGACGGTGAGTGAATCCTTTCGTTTCGCATCGGGCTCGGTTTTATTTTTTTTCCAACCGTTCTAGGTTCTGTGGCATGTGCTCTGCCCAAGGTGATTCTGAGTCGCCGTCGCCGCGTCGTCCAGAAAAAGAAGACACGGTGTCCTGTATCTCGCAAGATGCTGGTCATATGCTATACTTTGGTAACATTGGGTCGGTACATTTCTTTGTCCGTTCTAGCGCTGCACTGACCAGGAACTTAAGGCTCAATGCAAGATGTAAATGGAGAAAATTCATGTGGTGGGTGCCATAAGCTCCTTTCAGAGGTGTCGGAGGTACTACTGGACTATTCATTGGCGGTACTAGTAGTCTACCTTCTTCGTGTGGTATGGGACCGTCCACTGCTTTCCATGGTCACGGTGTAGACGAGGCTAGGCCCTTTGCAGATTGCGTAGAGAAGCAGGGTCACCAGCCGCATGCGATGGTACTACACACAGTCGTGGAGTGCATTTGACACTACTAGAAAGTTCTCGATTAGCATTGGATAAAAGATTGCAGCCGACGATGACGCCCAGCTCTTCTTGCCTTGACACTACTATAAGAAGCACTAGGTCATGCTCAATTATGTACGAGCGCAATCCGTAACAAATGGAGAGAGAAGGCTCATTGTCACGCCGAAAATAATAAATTGATGTATTCGTCGAAAATATAGTATCTGTGGGAAACTACTTCACAGCTCTTCAACCCCAAAGAAAATTGAGAGCGAACAACGCAAGGGGGCATACATCAGGATGGACATGTTTATGTGTACTTGGACGGACTAAGAAGTGGGGCACTCATTTTGGGCGGCGGTGATTTCCTCATTGGGCGTTTACCGGTTAACCATTAATCACGTTCAACTGCTGAACCTCAGGTAACCTCGCACCCTCATCCTGTCGTACTGTTCGGTGTGTCCATCTCTAATTCTGAAGCACAAGATGAAGATTGAAAACAGGACATTCATTGTCTCCGGTGGGTTAGTAGCGTGCAATTCACTCCAAGACGTTTCACCGATAGATGATCATTTCAACAGTTCATCTGGGCTTGGTCTCGCCACAGTGCAAGATTTGCTCAACTCCAAGGCATATGTCTCGATAGTCGACCGTGCATCTCCTCCCTCTGACGTGACTGCCAACGTTTCTGTCGCGTACTTCCAAATGGATATTACTGAGCTCGCCGAAATTGAACGTGCAGTAGAGCAAACCGTGTCATGGACCAAGAAGACTGGAGCCTCACTAGGCGGGGTGATTAATTGCGCTGGCGTCGCCACGGCCGCCAAGATTCTCGACGCGAATAACGAGCCTCATGCTCTCGATCTATGGGAGTTCACGATCGCTGTGAATCTCACTGGCACGTTCAACCTCACCCGGCTCGCCTTGAAACATCTGGTAGATGTCCAGCCGGAAGGTGGTGATGGTGAACGCGGGGTGATCGTGATGGTCGCAAGTGCTGCTGCCGTGAGTGACATGCGTCGTCTTGTGCAAGTATCATGATGACTTTAATATGTTTTTTTCCGGATCAGTTTGAAGGGCAGCCGGGGCAAACGGCTTATGCTGCCACGAAGGGGGCGGTTCGCTCCATGGCTTTACCCATGGCGCGTGACTTGGCGAGGCACGGTGTTCGTGTCGTTACCATCGCGCCCGGTGTGTTTGAAAGCAGCATGACCAAAAGCATGCCGGAACGGACGCGTAAAAGCTTGAAAGACAGTGGGTTGGTGTTCCCTCGACGATTTGGGCTGGCAGACGAGTTCGCCAAGACGGTCCGGTGGGTGCTGGAGTGTGCCTACGTGAATGGAGAAACTGTCAGACTGAGTGGTGCAGGCCGCCTACCAGGCAAACTGTAGAGGGTGAGACGATTTGAAATATAGGCCCTCACTCTACTTACTGCAAGCTTCAGATGTTGAGTTTGTGTTATTACATATGATTGCTGCATAGCCAACATGGTCCCATATCCGGAAGTAATGCGTCCCTTTGAGAAAATTTGCATCATCGGAAGAGTTTTAGAACCGACCGCAACACAGACCGTGGAATACCGATCCAATCATGGCACATCTGACGGAAGGCATGATGGATCATGGCTCCTCCTAATCTGGCGTGTACTACTTATACAGTAGCCATGCTTTTCGACGCGTCCGCGATACCCCTTCGATGAAGATCCAAAATCGTACCTTTATCGTCTCTGGAGGGTAATGTACTGACTCTCGTTTGCATTTCTTTCCTAATCCATTATTAGGGCATCGGGTCTTGGCCTTGCTGCAGTCAACGAACTTTTACGCTCCAACGCCTTCGTATCCATCCTCGACAAGAATATAACCAATGTCACGCCATCTCCACGACTACTCGCGCTCAAGACGGACATCACCAAGAATGATGAGATTTCTACCGCCCTCGAACGAATTGTGATATGGACACAAAAGATCGGAGCACCGTTGGGTGGTGTCATACACTGCGCAGGCATCGGTGTTCCAGGACTAGTAAGTGAGCGCTTAACCCAGCCACGTATTACGTCGTTTCTCCCTCCCTGGATTTTAACTCCGAAAATCCATTTAGATGAATAACGTCAACGCCAGTCAAGTATGGGATGCAACCGTTTCGGTTAATCTATCAGGTACATTCCATCTTACCCAGTTGGCAATAAAATATCTGGTGGATGTTCCTCTGTCCGAGGATGGGGAGCGCGGGGTAATCATCATGGTATCGAGCTCAGTTGCCGTCAGTCTGTGATCTCTCCGTTTCTGGGACAAATGCTAAGATATCGATATCGATCCAGTACGAGGGTCTTGTAGGGCAGGTCGCTTACGCCGGATCGAAAGGTGCTATAAGATCAATGACGCTACCCATGGCCCGTGAAATGGCAAAATACGCCGTCCGTGTAGTCACGATCGCCCCGTCATCGTTCACGACGCCAATGACGGACAGTTTGCGTTCAAACACGAAGCAGGCACTGTTGGACAAGGCCGTGGTCTTCCCAAAGCGATTTGGGCACCCATCAGAGTTTGCACATACAGTGAAATGGGTGTTGGAGTGTGGCTACGTTAATGGAGAGTCAATAAAGCTTACTGGAGGTACGAGAACTCCTGTCAAGCTGTGACAATCGTATCTGGAGTCTCTCGGATTCGGGCATCTATTTAATTTCAAGTTTCTGTCCTGTGGTTGACACCCCCCATTTATGATAGAAGAGCACTGCTATGTATTACCTCACTACGTTGTAAACTTCAATTTCATTCTCATGACCCCCAAGAGTACGGCGTCTTGAATGTACGACGGCAGTATCGGCGAGTCGATGTCCGTAGATTGTGCACCCCAGGAGGAATCGAATCGAATCGAAGCGGTCAAAGTGGATTGGAAGAGGATATATATGGTGCTGCCTTCAAACCCGAGCGTGTGGCAGTTCGGAACAGCTAGCATAATGTATTTTACCCTTTTTCTGATGAACAGAGACGTCGGAGAGATGAAGGAGATGGGTCTTATCTCAAGGCGATAGGGACGATGATGATCACTCCTCTAATGATGAGCAACAACGATGTGCGGAGCTTGGATACGTGGAGCAGGCAACGGAAGGGGCAATGGAAGTTGTACACGCACAGGAAAAGGGAGCGAGCAGTTTCAGGCGGATGCGCCGTAGATTTAATCACAAGAAGCTTCGAGAATCCAGATGAAGGGAAATTGGATCGTGGCGCGCTGTGGAAAGCTGTTGTAAACGGGCGATAGTGCAAGAGGAAGAAGTCAAGGTGGAGAGAAGAAATGTTTTCAACCAGAAAATAAGGTATATACCTGATCATACTTATTGAAATGTTAGCTTGCAACCAGCCAATCGTGCCTGTCTAGTAATCCTTCCCAGTCACTCTCCTGACCTACGAAAGCTGGCGGCCAGACTGACTACAGGAAGGAGCACTTCAAACTTGTAGCCAGTCCAGGACGAAAAAGGTCAGTCTCATTCAATCTGACGTCGTCAAAGCAATAGCGTAACAAGCAACTAGTAACATTCTAGAGTATGATGCAGCATTAGCATCATTAACACAGCAATATACAATCTTAACTTAGGGAGCTCAAGGAATTTAGTCAAGCAGCCATTCAAAACTTTCTTTTTCGGGCCTAGGACTATCCATGAGGGGTCTGGGAAAAGATTAAGAAGCACAATCACTTACTTCCCAGCTCTCGAGCGCGTGGCAAGCAGAGGGTACGTGCGAACAGCAGGGCGCGGAGTCTCAGCATTATCTACCCTTCCGATGGCCCAAGGTGGCTGTACCTCCTCGCTGACATCTCGTTTCTTTGATTTGTATTTGGGCAGCTGCTTCGACGCCGTTGATTCAGCATCCGAGGAGAGATCGCCCCCGCGCAGACGCCGAGAAGCCCTTGACCTACGCGTCCCGGCGGTGCTCTTGGAGGTAGAAACTGCTGCATCCAAAGTGGAACGGCTAGGAGAACGTGAAACCCGTGTATGGTCCCTGTTGACACGTCGTGAGGGCCTGGTATCCTCGTCATCAGTTATGTTGCTGCCGCCGTTGTCCATGTCCGAAATCGTTGTTGGCGGAGGAGTTAGTTGAGATTCGGGTTCAGGGTCATCTGAACCTAAACTGAAATTCTCGAAGTTGAATACTTCCGATTCAGAGACGACCTCGCTTTCGCTCGCGGAGTCCGTCCAGGTTTCAGGCTTCAGTTTACGAGTGGCTTTGGATCTGGATCTGGATGGTGGAATAGGATCCGTGTTTGAGGTGTTCGATTTTTGCATCCTTCTCAACATTTCCTCCTCTTCTCGTTCTTCCTGCTCCAGCTCAATCCGCCTCTTTCTCGCATGGGCCATCACCATCCGGTCCGCAACGCCTATGGCATCACTGTCCTTCTTCTCTCCCCACCCACCGCCATCTTCAGGAAACATGGCTACGCCGTAACTGGCGCTCTCACGAAGGATTTTCACAGCCTTGGATGGTGAGACCTCCATGTCCTGGCGGATTAATCGCGCTGCAGCTTCTGGAACGAGGATCCTCTGCGTAAACTCGTTGGGGGTCAATGGTTTCACTCCGTCAGGATTAATAGACGCAGGGGGGAACAAGTTGAACAAAGTTTGATGTATGATGACAGATCCCTGTTCACCATAACTAGGCGCACGGAATATTATAACAGACATATTGAATGCGGCAGATGACTCACTATCCAGGCTGAGTTTTCTCAAAGGTAAGGAACTGATTTTTCACACCGGCAACAGCGCGCGAACCTTTCGCCTTGACTTCCTCCATGATCTCCGCCCAAAAAATGCTGCCGCTGCGGACATGTGGATCCGAAATCAATGCTTTCAATTCATGCTTCATCTTCTGCACTCGGCCCTCTAATTTCACCCAGGCGATTTCCTTTGGCCATCCGTTGCGTTCAGCCTCTGGAAGAGTGACGCTTTCGAAGCGATGACGCTGGCATAAGGCGATAAAGGTCTCTAATGGCGCTTTTCGGCCCAAGGGATTCGTGGGACGAGGACTAGGTCTGGACTTTTTCGCTATATTGGCGAGAAGTCGGCGTAAAAGGGGTGTGGGGCGATCAGGAAGACGCGTGTCGCAATAAGGACAGAGCGTCTTAGGGTCGATAGAAGGATCCAGAAAGACTGCACGCGAATAAGCCGGGTTAGTAATAATGTTGGGGATACAACTTACTGGCATTATCAGTAGCTGTGTCATCTTGATCTACGTCAGCTTTGGGAGGTGTTTTTAGGCTATTCGCCGAGGTCAATTCATATCTCTGCGTTAGAGTTGAATAAAATCATACAGAGGCTCTCTTCGCTTCTTCCGTGATTTATCGTCATTACTGTCCAAGCCTATATAAGAGCGCTTAGGTGCCCGTGGTGTCAATTGAGGGCTGAAGGAAACAGGAAATGGTTGTGGTCGTCGAGTGGGTTTAGTTTCATCAACACAATCTTCAGAGGAGATGTCCTTGTTGCTCTTCTTGGTGGTCTCTTTCCCTTGGTTCTTTCCTTTCAACGGTTGACCCTTTACCTTCTCTTTGGGGGACATAGTTGATTGTTGAGAGTTCAGTGGGGACGGTAGAGTAAGCGCTGATATTTCTCTTGATTTCACCGGCTTCCGTTTAGTGGGCGTGCTTAGTGGTGATGGAAGAACGAAGGATCTTTTCGGAGCGTCAGGAGAAGAGAGAGGAGCAATATTTGGAAACGGTTGGAGTCTAGTAGTCTTCGAGTTCGACGCGATCGGCGATGTAGACCTGGACGGATTCTTTTCGCAGGCATGCAAGGGGGAAAGAGAGGGAAATTTTTGTAATTGCGGTCTCTTCTTCGTCGCCTTTCGTTTAGTGACAGGTGATGCGTTGTCCTCGTCTGAAGACCTACTCGCGCGGGTACGAGATCCTTCGGGTTTTGAGGCACCGCGAATTGGCCGTGGCGGTGGTTGACGGCTGGGATGCGTAGAAGATTCCGCTTTCTCGCTACTAGAAGGAATGTCGGTTAATATCGGTGGCGATGTAACGCGGCGTGCGGGGGCACCAACGGTCCGAATAGACTGGGAAGACGACGCTTTCGCTTTGCCATATGAACGTCCGTAAGTATTTTTCTGTGGCATATTTGCACCCGAATCGTCTTCAGCCACAGATGAGTGATTCTCCTTCGAAGGACCATTCTCATTCTCTCGAGGCTTTTTCTTCGAGAAATGTAGTTTCTTCATTTGTTCGGCTTTTCCTAGTGGGTAGTCCGGATGATACTGATGCGTTGAGCCGTCTTCTGCGACAAAAAGCTCGTCATCGTCTCCTCGATAGGGTGAGGAGAGCATATCCAATTGGTCCGGCGAGTCCGGCTCGGAGTCTGATCCACTGCTCGTACGACGCGACGACTTTCCACCTTTACCGCGTGATGATCTGCCCTTGGTATAAGGGGTGGCCATGTCCTCAAACGCCCGCTCCTTCGCTGAAACCCTTGGACGCTTGGCAAGACGATAGGTTTTGTCACTATAGACGGCCTTGTTTACGTCAAGGTAGCGATTTTCCATAACAAAGAGGCAGCGTCGCCATCCAACAGGTAATTAGAGAAAAGGCGCAACGGACATCGACGAGTACGACGGCAGATAAAGTGGAAGTCGGTAACGACGTTCATGAATTGACCAAATTTCACCACGTGATCGCCAATAAATTACGTAATATAAGGTCTTGAAATGCGGCGGCGACCAAATGTCACGGTTTTGTTCTATCGATATAGATAATTTCATGCTTCTTATGAACCCCGATACGCGCGATTTTTGGCATGTAAAAGGATGTGTTATCGTATGTTCTTAAAAACGGGGTACTACCGCCACTAAGAAGTTCTTGCCAAGCAAAGCCACACAGTGACTCAAAAAGGATCTGTCTGACTGATTTCCCGTTCCGCGTAGCAGTCATCTCAGGTTCAAGCCACAGTCGCGATATGGAGTCGTCATCACAACCATCGAAAGCGCCTCAGAAGGGCAAAAAGTCTGGATCTCCGAAGAATAACCAAAGGCGTCAAGGAAATATCCAGATCTCTTCCAAATTACGAGGACTTCCTCAAGATTCCCCTGAAGTGCGAATTTCGAAGACGTTATCGTATATTTTGCGGCACGGAGCGCAGAAGGAAGAGGTTCCCATGCGAGCAGACGGCTATGTAAAGGTCACTGATCTCGTACGTGTTCAGATTTTTGCACTTTTTTTCCATGAAGTAATATACCGGTGATAGTAGCTGGAAAACCCCAAACTGAAAAGCCAGCCCATAGACTTGGCTATCTTACAGGGCATCGTCAAATCAGATGCAAAGCAGCGATACGACTTGGTCTGCGAGCTTGACTCGACGTCAAATGAAAGTGTGTGGTGGATCAAGGCCAATCAGGGTCATAGCTTGAAGGTCAGCGTGGTATCTCTGCATGTCTCCAGATGAATTTACTCGGCCCTCAGGCCGTAAAACTGGACCTGAAGCCTGTGCTATCGGTGTCGGATATACCTTCCGGTGTTGCTGTCCATGGTACGGATATCCATGCTTGGGAAATTATCTGTTCGCACTTTTCGCTTTACTTGTTCCAACACTTCGGTTAAGCATCCATCACAGCTTCCGAGGGCCTGTCCAAAATGAAGCGTAACCATATACATCTCGCCCAAGGCCGTGATGCTGTCAGTGGTGAGTGATGCTATCACTTCGAGCTTTAGTCTGCATTGATCATTTTCCCTGTCTCAGGCATGCGCAAGAGCGCCAAAGTTATGATATACATCGACGTCCAAAAGGCACTTGATGCGGGTATCAAGTTCTTCCTTTCGGAAAACGGGGTGGTCCTCACCGAGGGCGATGAACGGGGATTCTTACCATTGTGGTCCTTCTCAAGAGTGGAGGATTCAAACGGGGTGCCTTTGAAGGGCTGGTCGGTTCCTTCGTGACCCGATGTCCCGTTGAGTGGTATTGACTCTCACGGTACTTTCTTTTTCGCGTGTTGAATTTTACTTGTCGTAGGATGAAAATTTCTAATCGCCGGAATGAAAAAGTTTTAAGCGATAATGTATTGCTCTGATGTTACAAAAGCTTATAGATGGCAAAACAAAATTTCGCAATCTGTCTACGGCTATCACTCGCATACACATGCGGTGCACGTTTTTCATTGTGGCTCATCGATACCTTTCCACGACCCTCGAGGACCTTAGTATCGCATGCCTAAATGATACCCTAGCGGATCAGCACCTGGTGATCTACATATAATGGCGTCATACTTCAATCTCTTTTCCGTACAACCATGCCCCAGCAGAAAGCCCTTGTCATCCTTTCCAAGCAAGCGCCATTTACGCTCGAGACGCGCCCAGTCCCGACTGTCAAGAGAGGGCAACTCCTAGTCAAGATCATCGCAGCTGGATTGAACCCCGTCGATTGGAAGATACAGACTTACGGCGCGTTCGTGACGCATTTTCCCGCTGTTCTTGGCACCGATATCGCTGGAGAGATAGTAGACATCGGCGAAGGTGTTACTGGATGGGCAAAGGGCGACAGAGTGTAATGCCGCAGATCGACTTCCCTGACCCCCTTCTCATCGTTTTCCAGTGTTTATCAGGGGTCCTACTTCGAAAACGATGGAGCTGGGTTCCAGCAATACTCACTGATCGCCGCAGAGTTCGTTGCCAGAGTGTGTATATATTGCTTATCTCTGATCGTGTCCTGAGTTTGCTGTAGATTCCGGAGAAGATGTCGTATGACGAGGCGGCAACAATATCCGTGGCTTTTGCGGCGGCGTGTATGGGCCTTTTCGCTGAGGCACCGATTGGTCTTGGCCTCAATCCTCATTTTACGTGGGAACCCCAATTCATAGGGAAAACCACCGTTGTTATTGGTGGAAGCACATCTGTTGGACAATATGGTTCGTAGGGTATCTTTTACCATTCTTGGTTTGTCTTACTGATTACCTTTCTGTCATCTATCGTAGCTATCCAATTGCTAAAATTTGCCGGCTTCTCTAGGATAATAGCGTATGCTTCTGCGCGCCATTTTGACTACTTGGCTACCCTCGGGATAACGGACATCATCGACCGGGGAACGACGCCTCTGAATCAACTTACACTGGCGGTGAAGAAACTGACTTGTGATCCGTTATTGGTAGTCTTCGATGCCCTTGGATTTCCAGAAGCTCAGCAAGCCGGATACGACATGTTATCCGAAGGGGGTCAGGTCGTGACCATTAACAACGACCAAAGACCCCAAAAATCAGAAAGTGATGGGAAGATATTCAGGGATGTTCTGGGCACGGTTCATCTACCTGCGCAGTCTGAGTTTGGGAGGCGAATGTTTAGAAGTCTGGGTAAATTTATGGACGAGGAAGTTATCAAGGCGAGTTACCGATTTTATGTCCGTTATGACGTTTTCTCAATTTTACCGATTCGTTAGCCGAATTGCTTCGAGGTATTGCCTCACGGTCTGTCCGGTATTGTGGCTGGGTTGGACAGGCTAAAGAACAATCAAGTTAGTGCTGTAAAGCTAGTCGTACATCCCCAGGACACAGAATAATGAGGGAAGGAACCTAGAGCTAGACATTTGTGTATATAATGGGGTTATGTATTAACGTAGGGTTTACGAATACCAGGGCGGTGGCGCGATTGAGGAAAGTGATGTATACGTCTCCGATCCTCGAATACTCTGTACTTTTTTGGAGTGGCTCTGGGAACTTGGCAGAGGCCGCGCCGTTTTTGTCCTTTTTAGCACCCTGTAAAAGAATGGAATCCATTGACAAAGTGGGGGTCCGTCATGTTCGTGCCACCTATCATTACCTTGTAATCATATTTGGAACTGATTGTGTGGAAAAGGAATTGGCTCATATTTGGCGCTTGCTTTGTCCTAAAGCAGCTATCACTGCCATTCACTGTTCCTTCCATACTGTCTGTTTGGTTGGTTCCACCGCCACTCCTGGTTGTGGCCTGAGAGGTGAGTTCGCTCTATTGCTAAGGGTTCAGCTGTCGGCCCATATATTCATATTTCATGACTTGTTAGTCGGCTCCGAGCTTGACAGCGTTCATTCATATGTACTGGACGACCACGACAACCATTGTATCCTGCCGTTCCTTTCATTCATGCTATCGACTATCACCAAGGCATCCAAGATGCCTATGTCCAAGACAGAGATGATTGCCCACATGTCTACGAAACTATCAAACGAGTATTGGATGCTCATTTTTGAACAGCTCGACACCCACGACCTTTTCCATGTAATCTGTACTTGCCGCAAGTTCTACGATCTGGCCCTCAGGGCCCTCTATCGCAACCTTCTATTCATGGATTATAACTACTTCCTGCAGAATGCTTCATTTTGGGAGGGACGGGAGGATAATATGATCGAGGTACCAAAGGCCCTGGTACTATGTGCGTTGAGACGTGCCAAAATTGATCCGATTTCTCCACCCTGCTACGGACGTTTGTCTTACGACGCCCTCAATCGCATTACTGGCTACCCGTCGCTACAGAACGTCGAAATATGTGCATCTTCTCTCAATCCCAACACGTTCTATCCTACCATTCTGCAACTTCCCCATTTGACGCGCCTATCCCTCGTTGATAACATCTTCGACACTCTATCTATAACATTGCCAGATAGCGAACTCATCCTTACGCAATTGGCTGCACTACCTTTGACCCACCTCACCCTTCTAGGCAATGTGGCTGTCGGGGCTCGTCGCCATGAAAGAACCAGATACCATTTCCTCCATCTAGCAACAGCAAAGACCCTTCATGTGTTGCGCATTGACTGGGACGTGGAATCGTCCGTATTCCTTGCTAGACGGACTTTGGGATTTCACGGTGCGCCATTTGACATGCCTGAGGGTCTTGAAACCGTCGAGCTCTGCATCAAAAGCGGCACCTCGTCCCCACCCGCCGCATCACCTAATATCAATCTCCTTCATGCTTTCCTCCACCAAAGCGGGCATAACATCAAAACGATGAAAGTCATAGGTCAGCTCGACGTCCGTTTCAAAGTTGCCGGCGGGATGTTGCCAAAGCTAGAAGAGTTTGGAGGAAACCCCTGGGCTACTATCGCCTTTCTGCACTGCTCCAGGCCTATAAAACATCTTCACGTCTGCGACATTGATCAGCAAAGTTCAAATTCTACGCTCATTCCTCTTCTATCCGCAATCGCCAAAGAAAAGCCAGATCTTGAGACCCTCGATCTCTTTGTTACAATGTGGGATCTGGAAATTATGCACGCGATCAAGCATCTCTTCTGCGACCTTCGTGATTTGAGAATCAAATATCAGCGCGGAGGACCTTCTGAGGTAGGTAATGTTAGTTGCCACACTTTGCAGATCTCTAAAGATTCATCCAGAATACGGTCGTCGGTCTTGCATCACATTTCTTCGACAGATTTGCGAATCTTTCGACTGTTCACGTCTACAAGATTCACAGTTGGCCCCAGACGCAGACTCGGAGGTATAAGTGGCATAATCGGCGCCTTCTGATGCCCTCTCCCTCAGCGCGGACTAGGATTCCTGCTGCTGCTCCACCGCCAGAGGTCACTCAGAACCCAGTTGGTTTGGTACAGCCATGGAACAGAGAGTGCAGGATGCTGAGGGAAGTCCAGTTTGACAGCAAAAATGTGCTCAGGCGTGTTTCGGACGGAGATCCTTGGGCGAAACGTCAAGTGCAAAGGAAGTGCCTCGGATGGGACGATCTTGAAATCGATGCGGAGTATCTGTATGAGCAGAGGGAGCACTTTGAGTGGCAGTTGTTGGATCTTGCCGAGACGTTCACCGCCACGGATTTAGTAGTTCTTTCTATCTGATGCCGTGGGGAATCCAAAGACGACTACTACTACGACTATTACTACTATTCTTACTACTACAGCTAGTACTATGCCTATATGAACTTGTTAGACCTTGTTATTGGAGTTTCTAGCTAATGTAACATAGTAAATGGCATATTCTTTTTGTTTCAACAGCTAAAACTTGGCAAAGACTTTTTACGCTTTTAAAATTCGGGTATAATTCTAATATTATCAGACAACCGTTTTCGTAGGTCGGCTATTTCTGGAAGGATTGACTCTTCGAGTATGGTGCGGAGCCGCGAAGCTCGAGGCCTGGCTGGATAACCCCTACAATGAATGACCGACATAGGTGCACATATGGCCACCGGGTCCGAGAATCGTCTATCGACGCGACCCTTTGAACTCTGAGATTTTCTTCTCTCTTCTTTTCTTCGTGCACTGCCCTTCGGATTCGGAATGGGTTTGATCCTTGAAAGCCAATTTTCGCTCGGGTGCGGTTGGATCAGTGAGTGGAGTAAGATTGTTGTTTCTTTGTTCTCATTAAGTTCATAAGCATATGCAGAGCTGTAATGGTAGACACAGGTTGAAAGCTGAAAACTGTATTCACCAAAGTACCTGGATCACACTCGACACTTGGATCACAGCTCCAGGTAGCCATGATCACGCTATTCGGCTTAGATGGCCTTCCACCACGCATTGTCTAGCACGACCTGGGCGGCGAATAAATAGACACCATCAGGTAACTTGACCATTCTTTACTTGGGACTTGCGTCGGAGACCGTCTCTCCAGCATCTATCAGCTTCAGATACACTCTTGTTGGCAAGGCGTTTCAGATCGACGAATGCAGGGTGGGTAGGTAATATCATTGAATCATTTTGATTGAAATGTGATGTGATGGCAGGATAATGCGCCGCAATGTGAGGTCAACGAGAGCGCGGAGAGGAATCATATTGCTAAAAGGGAAGTAGTAAGGCCCTGCAATGCCATCACGGATCCACGCTGGAACGGCAGAATCCCTTTATTCAACTATCATGTTCTCGAACTATATTTGCTTCTCTACGTCAACACCCCCCACCATCGCAGTCTGCTGTTCTCTTTGAATTATGACCAGCACTGGTCATGTTCGACAAACCCCGGCCCCTACTGTTGCCGAGTGGGATGATGCTCCCATTTTGAAGCCAGAAAGTGCGTTTTTCGATATACAAGCACAGACGATTAGCAACGGCATCGACGAGGAACTCAAAGTGGGTCGTAACAGCATCACCTTCCGTCAGGTCCTCACCGTACTCCTTTTCTCCAGAAAGAATCACAACGGCGACGTGATGCCAGTCGGAAAGAAGTGAAGGGTACGGAACTGTTTAGCTGGCTCCCGGGTTATGCTAATGCGTTCAATTGTATGTAGTCATGCTGCTCGGCCAGGCCGAGTCAGGTAGGACTTTGCCCCTTATTATGCGAACTTCCATCAGATCAAGGTCCTTCAGGAAAGTCAACCCTTCAAAAGCAGTTTCAGCTGTACTACGCATCCACTTCCATCGAACACGAACGGCCATCCTGGAAGCCAATTGTACACTTCAATACTATCAAAGCTATACGACTAATTCTCGAGGAGCTCGACTATGACCTTTCGCGGCCCATCATCGACAGCCCCGACGCCATGCCGCTATCCGACCCCCAGAGAGCACAAGAAGAAATAAATCAACTTCGCTCCCAGTTACTCCCCCTTGTCGCTATGGAGGACGCCTTGGCCTCCGAACTTAGCGGAGGTATCTCGGTTGGAGGAGGCCGTGCAGGAGTTTTTGTTCGTGCCGGATGGCAAGCTCTCGTTACCACCGGTCGCAATTGGCCTCTTAGTGACATGCGAACTGCCTCCAAGACCCAGGTCGCAGCAAACATGGCGGCTAAGATGCTCCATGATCTCCGGAATGAAATCAACGCCCTGTGGAACCATCCCGCTGTGGGCCGTCTTCTATCCCTCCGACACCTCAAACTTGACGAAGCAGGATCATTGTGAGAGATTACCTACGTCCATCATCTATCACTTCTGATGCTTGCCAGTTTCCTGGATAGCCTTATGCGTATCACAGAACCTGATTATATGCCGATAATGGGTAACTCGTGATTTCTGAATCATTCGTTGTTTCCTGGATCTCACCACATCGCGTTTCAGATGATATTCTCAACGTTCGAGTCCAAACGCTCGGCGTTATTGAACATTCCTTCCCGATCAACATAGGTGGTACAATGTATGATTGGAAATTGTATGATGTTGGTGGTGCCGTGAGTATGCATTCCTTTTTTATTAGGCAGTGATCTGAAACCGAGTATTTCTAGCGTGGTCAGGTGAGTGCTACCTCGGCGAATTGTTGATCAAATAATCCTTATCATATGTTGGAAGAGACATGCATGGGTACCTTATTTTGAAGATGGTCAGTACATTTAAATCCTGCATTGTTAGCTCAATAAGTTTAGTATCTGTCCAGCAACTGCCATCATCTTCTTAGCCCCCATATCGGCGTTCGACCAAGTAGGATATTACGCTATATCATTCGGTACTTTTCCTGACCTGATCACAGTACCTGGAAGAAGATCCACGTACAAATCGTATCGATGATTCCCTCAAGCTGTTCACCGCCATATGTTCGAACAAACTTCTGGTAAACACGCACCTTGTTCTCCTTCTCAACAAGGTAACAATCTCTTTTTTTGACATTTGATCAGCACATGGTATTCATCTTATGACCGGTAGACTGATTTGTTGAGGAAGAAACTGGAGACCGGCAGCCAGGTTCAGAAATAGTACGAGTACTTTTCCTTTTCTGTGATAGGGAGTTGGCTGATGGTTGAGACAGCATCGTTAGCTATGGGAACAGACCGAATCGTTACGAGGACGTATCGGAATACTTCCGAGCCCATTTCATACAGGTACACAAGCGCAAAGACATCGCAAATCGTCATCTTTATTGCGTACGTTTTCCTTCTTTTGACTTGAAGCACATGTAAATAATACAACTCATGTATAGCATTTCACATCTATGCTGGTTGGTTTTTGCAAAGTCCTCGTGTCCATCAGCACTAACATTTTGGTTGTAGGATATTAAGGCTACACAAAGAATTATTGTCAATGGTGAGTGATACGATTTACGCTATTGCGTCTGCAACTGACATGGTGATGTCTAGTTGGGGAAGCCATTATTAGGCAGCATATTTCGAAAATAGGGCTAATGTAATAGCAAGTGTTGGTACCATATGTCATACTACCTATATCAACAATATTTCAACTGACAATCAAAAAACTGCTCAACATTCCTCAAAGCTACTAATCATCGGTGTCAACTCGGAGCAAAGCTTCTGGCTCTTAGTAGCCAGCTGATAGACACGCAAGAGACCCCGCTCCTTCAAACCCGCAAGGCCCTCCTGAACTTTCAAGAATTCTGCATGAGCCGGGTGGGCGAATACTCCTATTGCGACTTCCTTTAGGGAATCAAATGCCCCCGGCCGGGTGAGAATGTTATCAATCGCTCTCCAGCCCATCAACTTCTTAGGATCAATGTACACCTCGATGGCAACACGCTCGAGAATTCCGGGTACTGGGATACTAGACAGGACATTCGTGACCCACACAAGAGAAGCGGGGTGCTCGTCCAAAGTTAGTCTCAAGGATCTTAGCCGTGCACATCGCTCCAAGGTCATTGGCTGCACTAATATGACGCCCGTCGTAAGCAACAACAGTCCACCTGATGACAAATTGATCAACTTACGACCTATCCTTCCAGGTTTGAGATGGAACCGTTCGAGTGAGTCTCCAAACGTGCGGAGTAGCCGATCGACGCAATTGTCGTCCGAGTGAGCTAAGCGGAACTCGCGGATGTTCGTCAAGTCCATCATTATTGGGTGCTCATTGGAGAGCCAGCTTCCCAGATCTGGACAATCTACATAGTCCAGGGTAAGGAACTCGAGACGTGGCCCCAAGGATCCTGGCCGAAGTTCCTGTTCCTGTTCCTCATTGACGGTACCTAACTCCGTCGAACGAAGCGCAAGACCTCGTAGATTTTGACTATGTCGGAAGAGAGATGCAATTGTCTTCCAGCTATGGAAGACCCATGAGGAGAGGCGGACATAAGTTATTGACGGTTGCTGCACGACCATGCCGATGGCGTGGAGAACATGAGGCGGGAGCGAGTCCCATGATGCGCCGAGATTGGACGATAGTTCAATATGACGAACATGTGTGAATGCTGACAGAAGAGAAGGAAGAAGCGTGTCGTCGGCACCTGGTGCAAAGAACCCTGACTCAGGATTGGGTCCCCCACACTCGAAATGTATTTGAAGCTCGTGGATGTAGGATATCAATTCTGAATGTTTCTGGAGGAGTCTAAGGAGACGACTGAATTTGCGGGACGTGAGGGGTGCATCGATAAAAGGTAAGGGAACTTGTAAATGTATCTTAGCGAACAAGTGCAACCGACTCGTTGATAACCAGGCGCGACAAACGAGGGCGCAGTTGAGCAGCGAAATGCTGTCGTTATGGAGGTGGTCGATGATATTGTCAATCAATTCTTGAGGCAGCGGTGGCAGGCCTACTGACATTGTGGGCCAGCTGGATTCGGATAGATCTGTGTTGATGCTCTCAGAAGAAGAGGAGGGTGAGATGGCTCATGACATACTTATCGGATAGGAGTAAGCCGTCGACATTCGGATCAAAACCGCGAGTAAAGTCTTTGGTAGTGTTCGATAAGTTGCGCGTAGCTTTGAGCAGTTGAATGTGGTTCAAGTACAACTTGGAGAAACACGACGGGCATTCAACACGTGAACTTGGCGTGGTTCTTATAAATTGGCCTTGAAACGCCACACCGATACTAGCTGCACCGTCGCCGACAGATATGGGTATGCTATACTGAGCGGTATAAGCGGGGTTTCAATGTTCAATGAAAGTAGCTCTTACGGGGCAACGTATTTGTCGCGAGCACAGAGTTCGAATGGGAGTAGAGTGGGACTACAACGATCGCGTCCAAGTAGGCTTCATTTAAACGATTTTCAGAGTGTCAAGGTATACCGACAGGCTAAACACAAGTTGAGCTTGTATTTCAATGTGGCCAGGCCATTAGCAACTTCACGCGTCGCGGATTCAGGCGATTTCCGGAAACGTGCGGACAATGGGAGGTCAGGACGAGGTCGAAGCAGGTCCTGTTGAGCCTTGTTATCTTTTAACACCATCGGATACACCCGGGCCGCCCTGCCGCCTCCCTTTTCTCGACGGTCCCGATTTTTTCGCCCTCCGATTCTTCGCCAGCTTAACTCAAGTTCAAAAGTACGACCCTTCTGAGCTTATTTTTATCTCTACAGTCTACTTCACGCGTACGCGTACAAGATCACGCAAGTATCACGCCGCGTCCTGAAATGTTATCAAGCGGTCGAGGTCCAGTGAGGATGAATATCATCACGAACTAGAATGCCTCTCCTACCAAGACAGAATCGGTCTAGACATGGCGTCGCACACATGGTATGCATTGCATCGTTCTTTTCCGACGGCACTCTGCAGGTACAAAGATAAGACTTGATAGCCGCGACGCGCCACACCGCGTCGTCGCTCGAAAATTGTCCACAGACCGTGCTATGAAAGTGATACCTAACGATAAATATGCTTGATCGCACGCTGAGCAGGAGCTCTGTTTAACCGTCCAGCTTTTGTTGCAGGTTGACACTGTTCTCCAAAGGGGCCGCTACCTGAACTCGTCCTTCTAGCTTTATAACCGCTTTGTCGATGTCTCTACCTCGTTCAGGCTTTATCTCCTTGCTGAGATAACCGACTATGCTTGTGCCTCTACTCAGATCCGAAACAAGCGCTACCCAAGCGTTTTCTCTCACATGTACATGCCTGCTTGTCTTACCCAACGGCATCTGTCCTAGTCTGGTCTACAAGAATCTCGAGAGAAAAAAGTCTCCCGCGGTATAAATGGCGTCGTGCTGGTGTGAACAAACTTAAAGGTGCACTCACATGTCTGCCCTGCTTATTGATTGGCATCATATTGGCCCGGTTAGTCTCTTGTGGATCATCTATCTTACTCACCTGACTGTGACCGTGTGAGAACATATGCCGCTACGATTACTTCTGGAGAAGACGACCTAGGAACCCATCTAAAGAGTCTTTATCCGACTGCGGACAGTGATCGGCATCCATCTTTAAATTTCCATATGTAGGTAGGTAGGACACAATGTCGCTCCTAAACGCTAGACTAACGTGTTGCAGCAGCAAACCGTAAAATCTTTGATTTGTTCGGTCCCAGCGAACACTTTACAATAAATGTTTCATAGGAAGAAGACTTTCCATATTGCCAATGGATATAGCTTCTCAGCTCCACTTTATATCTCCGGCGCCTCAATATGAACATTCTTGTCTTCCTAACTCGGGTCTTGCATTCTTAGTAGGTGAAGCCTCCTAGGTTCCGACAGGCCGATATGGAAAAGGTCTTTGGAGATGTCCAGATCCCGGAATTGTCACACTTGAAGAGCTACAGTCACTTGTGAATGTTTCCCTTTAACTTAACGCTGTCCTAAGCAGACCGTTCACGTCCCGCAAAGGTTTAGAGTGACAGAGGGTTCTCGGGAATGGCTGAACGGTAATTGATACTCTCAGGGGTTCTCCTTTTCGAACTCGGAATAAGGATTTATCCTTCGACCTTGCCGTCACTACACCCGCTCTGATGGAAACAAGGACCGAGGTTACACGACTGAAAGGCCGCACCGCTAGCGAGCATCTGGATTGCATGCGTTTAGTATTACTTAACCGTACGTCAAAAGAACCATGATATCTGCCCCGGTGTCAGCTAGTTTTCCTGAATTCTCAGGCTAACGAATATTGTCAATGCAGACCTTACGAAACTGGTACTTAAACGCATGGTGCTTAAACTTTAAAACACCAGAGACTTTGCCAATTCGAATGTTGATTGACCAATTAGCGATGCAAAATTGGTTCATATTCACAATGGACTGGCTTATCGGGAGGTGACTCGGTGCCAGTACTGGGATGCATGCGGTACGGGCTTTGACAAGAAAAACCAACGACTCGATTTGTTCTTTTGTTCCTTCAACCATGAAAAATAATTCTGGGAATGATTGATGGACATTGAACACGGTGGTGCTGTAGCTGTATTTATAAAGTCAGAATGCTGCGCGCACGGGTCCAGCACGTGATAGGTACGCGTCGCGACGCGAAGTACCGTGAGAATCTAATATGTGACCCGTAACGCGCTTCTGTCGGGGTTCCTTCCCTCCCCATACCGCCAGCTGCTAATGGTCCTATACAGGCGCAGTCTCTCTCATATAACTGAACAACGACGTCGAAATGCACGTACATCATCTCTACCGTTGTCCAAGAAGTCTGCCCCTCTTCCTAGTCCTCGACTCCCGACAGAAATCCTAGACGAAATCATTCAATTCGCTCTTGTGCTTGCTGCAAATAACTCGGAATATCCTGGTTTTGCATTCATCAGATCTTTTACTCTCGCTTCGTCTTCTTTTCGGAAAATAGCCTTCCGTCGCTACCTTGGCAGCTTAACTCTGAATACGCTGTCACAGTTGGATAGCATCTTCAACCTACTTCATTCGCTTGAGAAGGTGCCTGTTTTAGGCGCTTTTTCGTGGGTCAGGTACGTACTTTTTCATCTATAGAGACTACAGTAGACTAAGTCATTCCTTACCCTAGGGCCATACATGCACCTTCAGGAATTCTGTCAGCTCAACCATATGCTTCGCAACTATCCTTCCTCACAAACCTAGACGAACTATCAATAAACTTCAACCACGAAGGCTTCAGTACTTACCAGCAGCGCTTCAAGCTTATCTGCGCGAATCTGACATCGCGCTCCTCCATTACGTCTCTGACTAAACTGACTCTGACTGCTTTGCCGCGTATCGAAACCAACCTGCTTCAACGAATTGCTCAGTCTTTTCCTTCTATCGTCAACCTCTATCTCAGCTGTACCGAAAGACTCAACTTCTCTCACTGTTGGTATTGCTTGGAGGACAGTCTTACGTGTACTATGCATTCGCCTGTTCCTGAGCGATATCTGGAAGTTCAGGATTTAGCAGTAAGCTTTCCAAACATATGCAGAGATAAGGCACTCTGACCTTCTCTCTGATCTAGACAGCATTTGCCAGCGCGCTAAAACCCTTGAAGAATCTCACGCACTTACACCTAGGCGTGTTTCTCTCTCACGAAGATCTCGTCTACTCTCACATGGAACATGCTCCCCGCTATCTGGGACTTCCCGAAATTGTCTCTGCACCCGATGAATGCGATATCTGTGCCGATCATGCTAAGATTGTGCGCATGGACGAGTTGGCTGCCAGTCTAATCATAGCGCAAAAGATAAGAGCCCTTCAGACTATAGGTTGGAGTTCATTCTTCGGATATAGTGATGGTGACTGGGAGACTAATGGCGAGAAAGCTGATGATGATGCCAATGATGGAGGAGCCACCAATTCGGATGTCCTTGGGAAAGACTGCAAGACAAAGGTCTGGATCTTGAGAAAGAATGGCCGAGTACGAGTACGACGAGTACCATGGGGAAAGGTAGAGCACTAGCCCAGAATGACCTTTGCGAACTCTCTTTTCTGTGTGATCCTAGACACTGCAATAATCATAGCTGCTGTTGGTTTTCTTCAACGATAAATAGTGCATGTACGATATTCGGACGGTTTGGCTGCACAATACATGCTTCTTCGAGGTGACCTGACACCGAACATCGTTGAACAAAGACACTGGTGTGACTTCTGTGCGACGGATTCACTCGGCGATAAATGAACAATGGCATAAGAGGACCAAATATGCCATTATGCAATGCCACCCTGACCATCGCTGTCTCAGCTCTCTTTATATTGAAGACCAATCTCCAATATTCAACAGAAGCCCCGTCTTCTTCAGGCTCTGCAGGCTGCTCTGTTCCTCGTGACTCTTCTTTGCCCCCCGCCTACACCTTCACACTGTGCACCAATCCAGGATCACGATGGACAGCAAGACCGCCGAATTCGCCAGCCTGTTCGCTCTCTTCGAGGACATTGCCACCCGGCGGGCCCGCATGGGGGACGACGACGATAAGCAACTCCTAGCTGATGCTGTTCCCAAGGACCTCGAACCTATCGTGCGGAACCTCGTGTCTCTTGTCGATACCCACCCCCAGGTCCAAGGTCGAAGCCGAAGGAACACTGTAGCAGGCTCCGAAGGCAAGTTCCCACTTGGGGCGCGATACCCATTCACCTTCAAGATGATGCTGCACAAGCTGTACGAGTTGGACGACTGGGGGAAGAAAGTCAAGGACATCCTGGAGCGCTCGCAGAACGAATTCAAGTCCCTGTCGGAGACACCAGAGAAGCCAAAGGAGAAGGAGAGGAAGGTGGCATCAGCACTCGTTTCCCCAGAATCCCGGGTTCGGTTCGATACTAAGGATACTACTACTGCGGGACGGCCTCGCCGGGGGAGTGTTACCGCGACGATTACGCGCCCAAGAAGTCATACGGTTGGAGCTACCGCAAGGCCGAAAGATCTGGTTACCACGAGAGAGAAACTGGAGAAGAGTAAAGAGACTGACAGGGAGACACCGGATGATGTGCGGATCATCAAGAAACGATGCGTTGGTAGGAGACAGCCGAATGAGGCGGTTCCAGTGGACAGCAGTATTAGAAAACGACACTGGGTATATGATGCTGCCGTGTCTTCTTTCGAGGTTGACGAGCGCAAGCGTTCCATTGAATCCATCAAAACAATCCCAGAGGAGAAGGAGGCCATGGGTGAAGATTCGCAGGACGCGGGGGCACCAAAGATACCTGGCAATAGAAGGAGAGCTGCTTCGTTGTATACTGACGCTGCTGAGGGAGCTTTGGCAGGGAGAAAAAGGCGGGCCATGAGTATTACGCACGTTACTAACCCTATGGGAAGGTTTGACGGAGGAAAGGCAGTCTCTTTGGTCGCTTGATGAAGGGGGACGGGACGATACTAGTATTAAAACTAATTTTTTTCTGAATTCTGGCTGATATTTGTTCAAAATTCCTCACTGGTTGCTGTATATTAGTACAATAAGTAGCGCTATAAAACATACCTAATACTATTTATTACATGACATCAAAGTCCAGGACACATCAGATACACTGATCTCTCGAGAGTCGATCTATGAAACGGTTTCTGAGAGAGCGCCGAAATACGGGGTCATGATGCTGTTTTTCCTTCATAATTATCAAGTTTTGGTGTTGACAAAGAAGAATTACACACACAGATTGATTGATGATACTTCCGAGGCCCTGAAGCAGAACTGGTGTAATGATTGAGGGGTCCTAGTAGTACCCCGTCGTCGCCCATTTACGCATTGTGAACCCGTTCAGAAAGTCTCGCCTTGGATATGGTAGGAATAATAGCAAGTGGCCACTTTGAGTAACCAGAAATTTTGTAAACGAGTACTGGAAACAACTGGTTCAGGTGCGGCTGCTTCCTGCGGACGGAGATCAGTTTCCGCCTGACGGGTACCGGTCCGATATTTCCCGGTTTAGTTGCTAATTCAAGAATTCAAGCTCTTACATTCTCCACCTCTTACGGCTTGATAAATAATCTTTCACACGTTCAGTGCCCAAATATAAAGATATACTCAGCCGCCAATGGGGTAGTGTCGCCAAGTTGAGGCCAAGAGAAGTTCACCTACCAGGCGTAAATGATGCAAGCACAAAAACAAACTAGCAGATCCCACGAGAAGACTCGGAGCATAGTCCCGCGAATTCTAAAACACCGTGACGCTGATTCGGACTCGGAGAGCTAGGCACAGGTATGGTACTGTAGTCCGATACTGAATTCGTAACCATTCATTCATTATGCTCCTATCTCAGATTATGAGTGGTACACATATATGGGTGACTCTAGCATTTCAAGAGACTACGCCCAGGTCCTGCTGTTAGCTGTACACCCCATCACGGTGATATGATTCTCCTGGTTTAACAAGTCAAACCAGTGTTTAATACCAGTCTGAATGCTGGCAACCAGATGCTGTCAATGTCGTGATGTTTTTGGATAAGACAACTGTTACGCGTCTAGGCGACGGGAGAAGCTCAGGATGCGACACGGGAGACAACAAAGATCATCAAATCTTAGATTCAATGCAGAAACAGATCGCAGCACTTGAACGTAGCTACGAACCAAGTCTGAAAATAGCGAGGACGAAGGCAAAAATGAGCGAAGTTGCCTAGGTGTAGTTCATCTTCTCGTCATAAATTTGCTAAGTAGCTAATTCCTTGTCTTCAGGATAAAACATCATGGATATTATCGGTACTCAGTATATACCAGACTACAGCCAAGCGAGACCGGCTCTTTCTGCCGGCCTGGTCAGCCCGAGTCTTCAATCCGTTGAACAAGGGCTAAGAGTCCCTCGCAGCTATCTTGAAAAGTGGACTAACCCTTAGGACCGACTAGCCACGGTGCGGGTTCTCCTCACGAATTTTAATGACGATGAGGATCCTAGGAATATGTCCAAGATTTGCTCGGACATATAAGCGTAAACACATACTAACGAAGGCGGTGATTACTGGTCGAAATGTCAGTTGATCATCGGCGGTTCGTGTTCTAACATTCTAGAGCTGTGATTATGCGTTTGGCTCTGCCTATTCATTTCGGTTATCTTTTCTTTTCAACTTACATCACTGTGAATCTCTTGGAAAGTCGAGAAAAGTGTTACAATCAGAGTGCGTCTTGCTACTCCCTTCTCAACATTCTGCGGTTGGCCAGTAGCATATTATTGACATATATGCCACGTTGAATGCCAGCCTTTCTTTTGCTTCTTTCATGTCAGCGTGTCACCTTTCCGCATCTTTTCCGAGGGTACTGTGTAGAGCCCAGATTGAGAGCGTTATTAGAAAACGTCTCGCTTGACGAGGTATTTAATCCTCTGGCATTTTTCATGGCGTCTATCAATATCTCAGCGTCCCTGTAGTGGCGGTTGCACGCAGGTCACCGTTTCCTCCCTTTCTCTTCGTGTAATTTCGAGGCTGACTATAAAGCAAGATACACTCACCATCTTAACGCCTCAGTTCCACGATAGGTACCTCCGAAAGTGTTTCCGTTTTACCACTACTGTCATCCCAATTCCTTGTTCGACCTCGCAAGGCTTCAGTATCCTCGTCATACCCACTTGACCCCTTCAGCATGGAATTCCGCTGGGAGATCTTCCCAGGAGTTTTACCATGCCCCAAACGCAGATGCTAGATCAGCTCTAAGATCCCTCTACACGTGCATGGCTCGCAGCATCACGGCCCACAGTCAACAGCCCACATTCAACCACAGTAGCCATCTTACTCCCATAATATTGAGAGCGGAGACTAACCAAAGTTCAAGATCGATCGACGGGCACAGGCAGAAGGTCTGCGGTCCAACTCTGAGGACGACGCCCGTTATGCCACGCCAAACAAACGTTCCGAATCCTTCAAGCGGAAATCTCTGTTCTTTAACGGTTTCAATAGCAAAATGCCCGCATTCTTCCTATCCCACCCCTGACTGTCTCTGTTGCCGTTCACGATGGGAGTATCACCGTCGTTGCTTACTGAAGGGGGTGTCAAATAGATAGCATGATAAGAATGGGGAAGGAACATTCAGTAGAAGCTGTACACTCTTGATGCAATAACTGCCGTTGCCCACTGGAGGGATATCGAATGAATTGTATGATAGAAATGCAGAAGAGATCCAGTAGAAGGGTCGAACGGACATGTAGAAGAGCAGATCGGGCTTTCAGCCGCACTGAGCGGATGAACTGGGCATTGGGCGGTGGTACAGTCATTCTTATTTGGGTTCTTGGCTGTATATTATTTTTCTGTGGGGGTTTGATGAATTTCTCACATGGGTCAGTTACGTTCATTTCCTATCAAGCGGTCGGTTAGGAGCGTGAAATTAATACGACACAAATAACTGGCATACCGGACAATCTTGAGATTCAAGAATGTGTGTGACATTAATTATCAATATCTCGCTGCTCGCATGACGCCGTGAGTCGGAAATCTGCACGATCTATGGTTGTAGCATGATGCGAGCAGTGGGAAAGGATGATGGAGGGAATCGTTTCAGATTCCTGTACCTTTACGACCAGATTGTTGGGTTTTTTACATCAGAAGAGCAGTCTTGCGGCTAGCCAAACGGACAAATGCTTTAATCGAGGATCAAAATATAGTGGAGTTCAAAGATGTTGTTGGCGCATGACGTCGGACATACGGCGCGGTGGATTAAGACAGCAAGAATTGCTCGGGGACGTGTCGAACAGAGTTGGGGGCGGGATCGGGGTGCCTTTTTGCTTGAAAAAATGCTGCGGTGGTGACGCGACTGTGAGCACAGCTCCATGTACAATGCTAGTCGACGAAGATTGAGCGGCCGCCGTTGCCAGAGGCCGTTGAACATTCCGTACATAATAGCAGTGTCCGAGGACCGAAAGGGACTAACCGGAAAGAGAGAAAGAGAGACCACGCCCACGCGCTCGTCTTGGACGGCATTTTTAGGTACTTGGAACTACACCACGGGCTCGGGTTGGGCGCCAGATAGTCGCACACCGGTTCGTGCGAGGCTAGGAGACGCCCAAGAAGCTGGAGCGACGTAACGTAACAGAATGATCATCAAGATCAATGACGGAGACGCAATCGAAAGGCATTCATTGAAGAGCGCGATTGAAGGTCTAGGTATGCGTCGTAGAATCCAACAATGAACTCTTCAGCCTTAAAACCGAAACGATTATACAGGAGCTTTCGTAACATTAGTAAAGTTACAAAATGTTAAAAAAATTTGACAAACCAAGGCAGGATTGTTAGCGGAGACGTGTAGCGTAATGTCTCTGTGAGGGTTTAGTTGGATAAGGTGATACAGCATAGACCTAGAACGATGTGATATCACATGAAGGCAATCGAGAAAGGTACATACGTAGCAATTTTTGCATTATCCCATCCCGGTTTTACGGCAAGAAAAGTAATATAGGTCTCACGGGGAGAACTGAGGATGGCTATTCCAACTACGAGGCGTTTATACATTGCGACAACGGTGCATCTTTCGGGCCAATAATCAAGAGAATCGCTCACTAGTATTTCATCAACTTCGATTCATGAGGCCACAAAAAAAGAGACAACGAACCGTCGATTCCCTCCCAGAAACACCGCGCAAGGAGCTCATGTACTTGATCCAGATGGCAAGCACGGAGAGAGCAATACTCAATTGGGGCGGATGTTTCAGTAACATGAGCTTGTTCTGGGCTAGAACGACATCATTCAGTACGCGTTTGGAAGAAGAAATGGAAAACTGACTGCGACAATCGATAATGTTGCCGAAGATCGTTCATAAGCGCCATCCACGGGGTTTCTGTGTCCCAGTCTAAGGATAGCAGTCCGGGTGTTCTAGACGGGATTGTTCCTTGGAGGCGAGACGCAAACGAGACTTGATATGGTGTGGTTTGTATGCTTTGCAAGGCTTCCAGAACCTCTGGGCTAGGAAAATCTTTCCGTTCTGGTGCAGATGATATTGCTTCACTCGTTGTACCTTCGACTAACAGCGGATCGACAGGGCTTATGTTTGCTCTGCGCTGCTCCTGTGCCGAGTTCACGTGAGAAAAGCGGGTAATGCACAATGTTTAGGCCATACCCTACCAAGCTTAAGCTTTCGGAGTAAGAAGTTTGTAGCATAAGGGACATCTCTTCGTGAGAAGGAATCCACGATGGACGAGGATTCAAAGTTGGTCAGCTTCCGGAGTTGAACACCCTAACAGAAATGAGCGAGAATTCTGCGATTCACTAGGTGTACAGACATAATCATCTCTTCCCCCATCTTCTCTGAGTAGATTGTCTCTTGCTTCAGCATAGGCCGGAACTAATTGCTCAAAAATATCTTCAAATCCGTGTTCTGGAGAATTATCATCAGTTGTTTCATGGAAAAAACTATCCAATAGCAGTTTTGGTTCGTTTGTCGTTTCGGGATCTGATTGATGGAGCTTTTTGCTAAGCTTTCTCCGTTTGGCCGTCGTAGAAGTCTGAATGGGCATACAGGTTAAACCAAACGGCCACTACTCCACATTAGCAAATTTACTCGCCCGCTGGCGTCGGTGGGGAAGCTCGAAAGATTCGTCCGAGTCATAAGATGCATCAGAAAGGGACATCTGTGAAGCGCTACTCCTTTCGGAACGACGGAATCCGATTCTGAAGTTGGAAGTAAGGAAGAAAGATACGGCAATCAAAATATTGCCGAGACTGGGCAGGGTCAGGTGATTGTCGCGCGCAAAACGCGAAGTTTTAATAAATAAGTTAACAATATTTGCTATTGACTCGATATGTTGATCCCCGCTCGGGACTTTGCACACAAATTTTCATGAAAACGGGTGATGTTTCCTGGACTCCCACCAGTGTATACAGTGTTCGGAACTTCGGTGCGGTCTGCATTGAACCGACCCGGAGGTACCTAGCCGCTTTTTGGACTTTATTCTCAGGATCCCGCAAAACAGTACCCGTTAATGAATGGCGGTCGCAGCCACATCATTCTTACACGCCACGGGTGTACATTGCATGCGCGCCCTAGTTGCAGTTTTTCTGCTCCCAGGATCCCCGGGGCGGCCATGAATGTTCATAGCATGTACGATGATAGATGGTTCGCACGTCAACTTCTATAATTGAGTTTACTTAAAGTTGTAGGCGCGAGGCAGTGTTGCCACCGCTATAATTATCCACCAAACATTACGCCTAATCATCTTAGTACCCTCATAACCCATACCTATCGGTTCCAGCTCCAACCTATGGGTTATGAGCAAGTTACAAGAGGTTATGGGTTTTTAGAGATAGGGTTTAGAAATTTGGGGAAAAAATCGGAAATTTCATTAAAATTGTGATTATATTCTTTTTGCTTTGTTTCAAGTGTCATATATCGTTTGCGAGCAAAATAGTCAGGGAAATAAGTACGAACCATATTCAAGAAGTCTGAGGTCAATTTTCAGGATTTCCAGTGATTGTAGAGTCATGGTGCAGATGAAATAAGTGTGTGCCGTCAATTTTGGTATGTATTTGAGGCATCACGACGAAAATATTGTAAACCTTGCAGTTAATTACTACTTATAGCAGGGCGTTCTGGCCAAAATTATTTTGCATTTACTACTTAATTACCATTTTAGGTATAAACGTTTGGTCAAAATACTATTTTGATAGTGAACCACTAAGTATAGACTAATACAAGTATGGGTTTTGTAAGCCAGGAAGTTATAGGTCATAAATTTGCTAGTGAATTACCAAATATATAGACTAATGAAAGCATAGGTTTTGCCAGCCGAAGGGCTACGGGCTACGGGGTATCAGAGGATTATGGGTTTTGAGCTGAAATTCTCTGCAAACCAACTCAGTTGCGCCCCAAAGCTATGAGTTTTGAGGGGTATGGGTTAGAGGGAGTCGACTAGTACAATGGATCGATGATAGTAGTTCTTGTATTGCCAACTTGAAGTGTCGCCGACGAAGATTCAAACTATAGAGGTGAAATTATTACCACAATACAAACACCGCCTGCTGGCCTCAAGAACTTCTTCAACCACCCAGCTTTGCGCCATCGGTGGTAACCAATTCGGCACGGCTTGTCCCTTCTGACGAGAAAGAGGAAGAAAGCTCTTGCGTTTGCAGCCGATACACGACCGAACCATGGGTGTTGCCATAATAAAAGATGTAACAGTACAGCAATCTGGTGAAGCGAAAGTCAACGCACGATGTCAAGGTGTACCGCACCAACGTACCCCATCGGTGGCCGTCTGGACAGAATGAGTGTGTGGTGGCTCTCACGTCGAGTACTTCACCACAAGCAGGGCATGGTTCCGTCATTGTGACCTCTCTGATAGGTGGTTGGATAGCATCCATCAGGTCCCGTGCAGCGCATTGTAAGGACAGAGGAGCATCAGCCGCCGAAGACAAACAGACGACTCTTTGGACGAACGGCATATCATTGGCTAGTACGGTTGTGTGTCACTCTCATCGCAGCCAACGACTAGGGCTCACCAGTCAAAACGGGAACCACAGCACGCAGGTGTCGAAGCAAAACCCGCATTGTCATATGGGAAATCATTTTGCAAATTAACTCTGCAACTGTGGTACATTCCGCCCTTCCGGAGGCGGTCCCAATACACCTCTAGCAACGAGACAGATTAGTCGGACATGGTCAATGAACGGGCTAACCGACAAAGCTTCCGTGACGTAGAGGCGCAATCTCAGTGACAATAGTTCATCGCACCCAAGAAGGTTTCTCGCGAGGCTCTTTCGGAATTTGGCTCGCAACGTCTCGCCCAAGCCTTCTCGCCAAGGAGAAAAGTGGCGCTGCGATGGACACGGTGAGACAGGCAGGGACCGCAGGAGTTGGAGGATATCAGCATGCAAGTCGGGGAGTTGACTTAGCCATAGAAACACGGGTCGGAGGAGATGGGACGGGGTTACGCCATAAGCTGAATGCCAAACGTCACACAGCGCATGGTGTTTTGAGTTAACAGTGAGCACGCACCGCTTTTGGAGCCGGTAAGAATTTCTTTGAGTTTGAGGAAAAATGTATCTTGAGTGGTGTTCATGTGCCTGGAGAGCTGGGCGGCGATCACGATAGCGTCACGTCGAGCCTCCATCTTCCAGCTCAAATCCGCGGGTCGGAAGGATCTAGGATAAAGACAGCAATCAGAAAAGTGTTGCTAATAGTAACGGCGCCAGCTGGGGACTCACTGGTGACTCCAAAGGAGGGTAGCGCAGCCGTCGAAAGATATCAAGCCGCTAGTCAGGTTTACGTCATCGTTTGTTACTTGCCCCAGTTCCATGTCGCCAATGAAGACACGGCGAACGGCTTCGGACAAGCGTTGACTGTTGTTGGGAGCCCAGTCTGGGTCGACAAAGAGATTGCGTATCTCACGCATCGTTCCATCGAAAAGACTGAGCAGGAGAATGTCGCTTTGCGGAACGTACACGATCCCGGTGACAGGATGAAGTTCCGAGGAACCAACAGACAAGACATGCGGGACTATCATCAGGGTGCGGGTACCCGACCACGAGCCCAAGGACGGTTTGCACCATAAGTCAATTGCTCCGGGCCTACATCTGACAAGTATCATCTACTCGACCATGAACATCCACGTAAATTCATTCAACAGAAAAAAAGACTCACTCTTTCGTGAGAGGTAATCCATTTCAGTGCTGTCATACCGCCTTGATACGCCGAGAATAATCCTTGGGGAGCCTCGAAAGCAGTGTCTACGATGTATTCGGGCTCGAAGGTCCCGCAATCTTTAGCGGCAAGCTGCGCCATCAAGCGTATTCTGACAAGTCCGACCGATCCATCAGATGAGCCGTACGCGAGCAGGCCGCCGCCTAATACTAGTCGTCAGACCTCTTGGCCGCGACAGCCAAAGCACATACATTGAGTATCACCTGCATGTGCCCATGGGCTGAAGGCGACGTGAGTCACCCATTTTTCGGATACCCCAAGGGTCCTGATATGATGTAACGACCCAGTTTCTCCATCAAATCTGCGAAACACGTCAAGAACATAACCCCTACGGGCACGCAATCTTACCTCAAAAAACATACAGTTCCTGAGCGTGACCCAGCAGCGAGGAGAGAGGTTTCTACACAAGGAGCTGGCGATAAGGCGAAATCCGCTCGTCTTGACCAAGCAATACCTAATGCGGTGCTCGCTCAATTGTTTATTCTTCCTCCCAAAAAGTACACACTGGTTATCTGTGCCTGGAGGAGCTGAGACAACCCTGTGTCGGAGGCGCCGACGGAAGCCTGATTGACTAGAAAAGACGTAACGTCAAAGACCTGGGGTTCGCGTCAAATTTACCGGAGAACGGTGAAATCTCGCGACGCTGACTTTGATCCATTCTCCTTGGATAGCATTCTTTGATGCTGACCATAAAGAGAGATCCATGTTGGAGCTAAGCACGGCGGCCACACATCTAAGAGCATGCGTCAACGTAAACATTAAATTAATAGCGATCCAGCGGATGTACCCTCCGTGTTCTGTGACATAACTGGGGGAACATGTAACGTCCTTGACGTGATAATCGAAAGATCCAAGGGAGAGGGTGGCCCATTCTGAGTTGTTAAAGTTTCAGCGATGATTTTGTGTTGACGGGGGGCGTACCTTGAGAACTGACAGACCAGTCGCGGAGATCTGTCTCTTGTTGGAGACTTATGATCGTCCGGGACCACCTGAGGGTACCCGCTGTGCCCTTGTCAGCCCGAATATCAGAGGTGGGGTGAATACCGGGGTGATGAGGAGTCTAAGGGAAGATGGGGATAAATTACGGAGGAACAAAGTATACACTAACTAGGATGTGCACAATGGAGTTTGATATGAAGAAGACTTGGCCATCTGCGGACCACTGGAGACAAGTGGACGACGGCCTTGCTCTTACGGATGGGACCCGGAGAGACGAGACGAGCATGCCCAGTGATGTCTAAAAAAAATTTTACGGAACCAAAACGGGGCCGATTTTCCAACGGCTTTCCACACTGTTCGTGGCCAGTTCGTGGAGGAAACAGGGAACCTATATAGTGGAGTAAATTTTGGAAATACCCCAGAAATTGCTCGTTTATTGGGACGAAAATAGTTTTGATGGGTTCAGACTCCGCCGACGGACTTTGTATCTCGTACTCCACCATTCTGACTACATTGAAGGCACCCTCGAATCCTGCTGTCCAAGCGCGAATCACGCGTAGAAAGGCACACGACTCTCCTTTCATTCATGATTACACGTACTTGAGCGCGCGATGACAGTTAGCATTCAATAGACTTGATAATGAACCTGAAACTCACCGCCGTCTTGCCAGGACTTGACTTTTTGTTATCTGCACATGACCGACTATGAGCTGAGGGTCCTCGATACGATAGAGTCCAAGGAATACATTTCGACAGATCTCTTGGAACTGGAGAGTCGCGGTCAGCTTATGTTTTAACACTGAGATTCTGCGGTTAATGCTTGGACGCAGAAGTCGTCATTCCGGATCATATGCTCCCTCCAAATCCCGATGAGCATGATAGTCAGTGATATCCTCGTTTAGTACTTTTTCTCGGATGACGTTTTTGACCGGCTTGTCCCCAGAACTCCCATCGCATACACATCCGTCCTATCCTTATGGAAATCCCACTAGACTCAATCATCCTGCCGCACAGCAAAGAATCATACACGATGCTACGGCGCGCTCCATTCTCCTTGGTATGGGCTCCGGCAGCGGGGGAGTTGATGCGTTGAAATGGAAAGAACTGGCGCTGTCTGAATTGCTACCCATTGATGCGGCAAAAGAACAGGCAGAGCAAGCTTCTGAAGCGAGGAAAATGGCAAGCGGCGCCTCTGCTAACAATCCGCCACCTCAGTATGAACCAACTCCGATCATAATTGCAGCTGGTCCTGAAGAGGAAGAGGAAGATGAGGAGGAAGACGAGGAAGAGGAAGACGAGGACGAGGGCGAAGAAGAGGAGGAGGATGACGAAGAGGAGGAAAGTGAGGGCGATGAGCAATCAAGTACATTATAAAATTACCCTACAGTGGTTATGTTCGCTACGAGAGAATCACCCATGTCCTCTTGCAATAGATCTTTTACGTCTCCCTCCTGCTCGACAGCCCATTCATATGCCTTGAGCAAAATAATGTCAGACAAGGGAATGAATCGTGTCGCCAGTACGCGGATAATGTTGCTAACACGCGAAATGGCAATTCGCGTAGAGTCGTCAATGACCTAGGCCTAGAGTCAGGTGGTTGTTTTGATTGGAGGTAATGACACTTGCATCGTTTTGGTTTGAATAGACGGCCTCTGCATCAAAACCTTCCTCTCCCTCACGATCGCTCTGCTTTACATGTTTGCTTGCCCAGATATATCCGTTGAGGCCCAGGATGAGGTCTACGCCGCACGGCAGCGTAATGAAATGGGACTTGAGCCGACGAACTAAAATTGGAGGTACAACCACAAGCTGTCCATTGCGTAACTGATCTCGTCAAAGCGGTTGTCAGCAGCCTCAGAAAAATCAGAAAAATAAACGGTCACCTTGCCATAGCTTAGAGATCTGGTGTGTAAGGACATGGAACCATCACCAAAGAATGCTTGGACTTCTGCTACTAGAAGATCGCCTTCCTCGAAGAAAGTACGCATCTGCAGTTCGTCGCTTTCGAGCTTACGCCGCTAGAGACCGAAAGGTGATAGGTATTCAGCGCAGCCTGGGAGAGGGATGACTCACCTGTACGCCTCCGGGCAAGTTCACGGAGGATAGCATAAGGATGGCATCTTGTCGGGAATTGGCATCCACCTTCCAGCGTCTAGGTTGGACCTATAGAACATTCCCATGTCCAAACAATGATGGATAACAGAGTCAAGACCGACCTCGGTGATTCTGCCCACGACAAGATCGCCAACTTGGGCAGTGTATCTGTTCCCAGAAAAGTTACCATCAATGACTCGTATAGATTTCTCTCAAGGTCGCCAGTGGCCCAAACCTTGTCCGGACGGGGCGAACCGTGACCAATTTGTTGACACGTTCAATAGTGCCTGCGACGGACGCAATGACTTGTTCGTTCTCCAGGTATGTCCCATGACCCCTAGCTGTAGACGTTGGACGTCAAAAGTCATGGGCGGGGTGGGAATGCATCTCACCGCATGTAGTCGTGCGCAGACGTTAGTGGCTCTCCAGGACAGGTCACCTTTGATCCGCCTGAGTCAAAGGACTCGTCACCATCGAGATCTATGTCCATATCCGTATCATCAGCACGGCTCCCACCTCGTACGAAATCAGGTCGCAGGGGGAAGGGATTGAATGAGATCATATTGTCTTGGAGAGGAAGGTGACTGTTGGATGGGCAGGTGTAGGCGTCAGGATATCCGGGGCACAGTCCGTTGTCTTGACGATAGCTAGCTGCGTACGACCAACTTTGGTTTTTTCGTGATGAGAGGCAGGAGGTAGAAAAGTCAAAACCACGTGTTCCCGGCAGAACGGCAGGTTCGGCGCTTTCCAGATAGTCGTATTCAATTAAACTTGCCTTCTCAGGCTGATGTCTCGACCAGAGAAGGAGATCACCGATCACAGACGCGCACTCACTCAGCAACTGTAATTTTCTTTCCCTTTTCCCACACACATTAGCGCATGGCTCTAGTCGCAGCTTCATGCATTCTGACAGGTTACGATGTGCATTAGTGTTTCGTCTATTTTCTACTTATGAAACAGGCGGATAGATAAAAATGTGATGCGAGGATAGCGGGAGAGATCGATAACAATAAGTATGCTACAGCAAAAGTATGTACACGAAGGAGGGTGATGTCGCGAATATAAGCCGTGACTCTATACACTCGATCAGTATGTGATGCTCCAGTAGATCAGATACACTCACACCTTTTTACTTGTAAGCGAGAAAATAGGCCGACAGTGCTGGAAGGTCATTAGAACCTGCATCAGCATAACCCTGCCTCCGAGATCCATTGAATTTTAAGACGATGACTGCCCCGCACCACGCCTTGGGGGCGGCACCAGATGTTATGTGGTAGATGGCGCGATTTACAGGCGATGATTTTTGAAGAGCAGTAGGCGAGTACCACAGATGCAGCGGGAATCTCAGTGGTTCACCATTTAGACCTTGCGTAAGGACGATCCCCTCTGAGAGGCCGTCAGGGAAGTGATTGTGGACCATAGGGACCGGACAAATGCCCTCCGTAGGTTTATGTGACGGCCGGCAAGTGACAGAGATTATTCGTGGTCGTTCTTTAGGGCTGATTAGTCGGGCATCATACACATATTAATAGAAGACAGGGCTCACCCTCCACCGGGTCAAATAGAATCGCAGAGACAGTTATATACTGTGGCTCTGCCGGCGGGGGTGTCGCGATCATGTTCAAACTGTAACCACCGGAGGCATTCTGGGCCGGCATGCATTCTTTTCGATGTCGAGGCCAGTCCTGTGAATACGCGTAAAGAGAGACGAAGGATGGGTTGAACGTGTGGGCGCACAGTATTGAGATGTTCGGGTGTGCAATACCAGGCACTTTGGCACCGGCTGCACCACATAGACGTGGGCCTGCAGCATAGGGTGCATGGATGGTTGATGAGTGGCACAGCGTGCATTGAGAATTAAGGAAGAAAATAAGACGGAATACGAAGGGAGAACACGATGGACGGACAGTTGTAGAGGAGGAGTATTTAAACAGTTTGATCGTGGGTATGTCCGCTTAAAGGGATTGATAAAAGCCTTGTGACAGAATTTGAAGAAAAGGCTGCAGGGATGTTTTCGGTCACGCTCTTTTACTGCCAAATCTTGATCAAAGAGGCGATGTTTCCCAAATAAAATTGGTCAGGCACGTCATAATAACGGAGGAAACGCTTACTGCCCGTCCACGATACAGATCAAAAATGAACGAACTGCCGCCCTGCATCAGTTTGTAATGAGCCGTAATCTGGATGCACCCGTAGAGGGATCGTAGCCATCCCATCCGTCGTTCTTGTGCCAGCTGTTCGAAAGTAGAGATGTCGTGTGCGACTTGGGAAGAACTAAACATTTATAGATTCCAAGCAAGTGTGCAAGGGAGAAAAGGGGAACAAGCTTTCAAGCTTTTGAGATCGCCGTGGAATTCAAAGAGCTGGAAAGATCACTGCGAACTGGTTCTATCAGACAATTTCTGTTCAGATCTCGGAACCTGTGCCCGTTTTGAGCAAGAGCAACGTGGTCTAGCTGACATAACTAGGACCCCGGAACCACTGGCCGTCCGGTCCCGGAGTGTGCCGAGCTTGTGCCGACAGCCCTGCTCTGATGTGACATCGTGTGACAGCTCACCGCGTCTTTTGCACCACCATGTCCGACGATGAAATGAACATTGACGATGGTATGTTCTTGTATTATCCTTTATGCCTATGTGACAGCTTAAGTTACCCGTTTCAGTCGCTGCGGGGGGAGCCGTCAGGAGGAGAGGTCGTGGCTTTCAAAACACAGGTGTGTGTTCTGAATACTACCGATTGAATTTTCCTCATTGTTCGTTTCCCTCGTATCTCTTCGCTTAACAGGCGGAAATGAGGGCACGGTGACTGCTGAACCCACGTATGACCGAGTTGAATCCAAAGATTCCGATACCAGGGCCGCACGTTGTGAGTGTTCACTTGGATTATACCTTCGAAACGTGTTGATTAATTCCTTCCGGATGCAACTATACAGCGGTCGAAGGCTGGATTGTTCTGGTGACAAATGTACACGAGGAGGCAACTGAAGAGGATGTCACCGACAAGTTCGCAGAGTTTGGAGAGATTAAAAACCTGCATCTAAACCTAGATAGACGGACGGGGTATGTCAAGGTGAGAAATCCGGTTTTTGTGGTGTATTTTGTGTCGTAATCTTTTCCTGTTCTTGCAGGGATATGCATTGGTGGAATATGAGACAATGACTGAGGCGCAGGCGGCTATCGATGGTGCATCTGGTACCACACTGCTGGAGCAGACAATACAATGCGATTTTGCATTCGTTCGACCTCCACCATCGGGTCCGAAAAAAGGCAGAGGCCCTCGTGGACGCAGCGCGAGTCCAAACAGAAGGCGATGACCACGTATCTTTGTAGCATTTATAATTCTTCTGCCCTGTACACCAATACATTACTTGTTGCTGAGCTGCTGTTGGAACGTTTCCATGTCTTGAGCCTATCATTGTCGGTGAGGACACATTATGTTACTACTCTCTCACCCAGCACTCTTTTCCCACGGTTTCTTGTCAACATACCACAGACACGGTCAACATGGTTAAAGCCATTTCTCCTTCTGCTTCTGATAGTCACGACGACAAACGTGATGCAGAATCCAAAAAAAGAAAGGATGAACCTGAGGAGGAGGATGAAGGAGAAGGAGAAGACGGTGAAGAGGAAGAATATGAGATTGAAAAAATCGTCCAGGCCAAGCGCGGGGTGTTTCCAGACGTAAGTATCGCGATAAGATCTTGCACTGTGCATCATACTCATCCGAATATCAAGGGCCGGATGGGATATTTGGTCAAATGGAGAGGATATGCTGACGAGCACAACTCGTGGGTTGACGAAACTGATGCCGCGTTCGTGTCCAGCCCCTGCCCTCACGCCCTCGTTCTCACTTTTTTCTCACAGAAATGCACAAGACCTAATCGATGCCTACTGGAAGAAAAACGAGAAAAAGGGCGCGTCGCGCAAGTCTCGAAAATCGACTGACACTCCGAAAGAGGAGAGCGCCTCTGCGCCGCCAAAGAAACGCGGCAGGAAATCTCATGCTGATCTTGATGCGGTTGCTGATGATGAAGATGACGTGAAGTCGTCAAAAAGGTCGCGCAAGTCTGGTGCAGGCAAAAAGCAGTCTCAGCCCCCTGCTGAGCCTGAGGATATCATCATGGATGAAGGATCGCCTATTGGCGACATGTCCAAGTATGAGTCCCTGGACAGTTGGGAGCATCTTGTTGGCAGTGTCACAACGGTCGAGCAAGACCAGACAGATAAGCTATTGTGGGTGTACTTTACTTTGTGAGTTTTAGCCCTTCTTTCTCCTGCAGTCAATTGTTCATTGATGGTTCGTTTATAGGCGATCTAACGGAGAACGCGTGAGGGCTCAGTCTACAGTATGCCGAGAGAAGTTTCCCCAGAAGGTATGTGCTTGCCGTCCTGATCCGGAGTCTCAAGGTAGTTGACCCAGTGTGTATAGCTCCTAGATTTCTATGAACAGCATCTCAAGTGGACTGAGGCAGAAGCAGACGCGAGCTAGACCATTGACGTTATATTCCATCCCGCCACCCATCGATTCTTTTCATCTTGTAATTACTTGTAATCTCCGACTCCCGTCTAGGCTGCTTCATCTCTGTTTTCTTGCTAGTATGTGTATACAATCTGCGGCCAACGAATTTTGTTCACCATCTCAGGTGGTTCCTGAGTAACTTGGAAGCAATTGCTGCTGCTGATGACGTTCGTGTTCTAGCTGATACCTTTTCCAATCCAATGGCGGAAGGCAAATGGTGTATAACGCAAGTCGCCCGCCACCTCCGTTCAAACAGATAGGATCTCGCTTCAACAAAGGTCCCCTGCAGGTACCAACATCGGGCATACTTTTCAGCGTCAACGCTGTAGTATTGGTATTTCTATTTACAACGGGGGTAAAAACGCGCTCTCGATCATGCTGACTGGAATCTCGGCGTCAGTGGCGGTTTGGATTGTCTGAAGAAATGTACGTAAAGATATGTGCCACGTAACATATCCGTCTATCTCGGAGTAGGCTCAATGGGCGCCTGAGCAGGTCGAGGAACGAAAGACTGGGCGAGTTGTCACGATCATTCCTTCGCGGCAAGCTTAAGCTAACCGCCTGCCGACTCGCCTGCCTTGTAGGAACTATTTTGCAGCTTCGATAGAGCTGGTTTTCTGGGAGCCCTTCGTCCCTCACTCAAACGACACATACATGTTCAACAATCCGTGCTAGCTAGAAGGGGCTGTTCTGGATCTTTTTTATGCTTTTTCTTCCCACTATACAATGCGTGGTAGCAACGGCAGGCTCTTTCTCTCACATAGCAATGATAATGATACCGTCGGAGTGACTGCTAATGATCCGCCCACATTGAAAGTCGGAGATTAGAAAACAATTAAATCTCCCATGGACCTGGGCTTGGGTGCATGCCTTCAGAGCTGTCGATACTCGTTATCAGAGTTTTGACTTGCAGTTGAAGCATAAGTCCCTGGTGAGTACATTACAAGAGGGATGTAGAATTCACGTTCGGGACTACGAAGGTGTTTGCCCTCAGTTCTGGATTTATCAGTTCCTAGGTAGGCCGCAATTTCGAATGCACAATGCCAACCCAAGGTCGCGCATCTGTGAGAACTCGGGCGGGCACTTAGTAAAAAGCCATTCACGGGTTCCCACCTACCTTGTTGGCCAATTTCATCCGGGTTGATGGTGAAGCATCTTTCCCTTGATAATCAAGAGCACCAAGCGCATATTGATTTTTGACTCTCAAATTTGGAAAAAGGCGGGCACATTTCAAAGCGTGGTTGGATATCTATCAGTGTCGTGATTGTAGCACAGCTATCGGAGGAGATTAGAACGCCTGCTTCCCTGAACCGTTGATTCAGAAATGTGTCCGGACCGGTTTTCCTTTGTGTACTCTCGTACTGCTAAAACTCAATTTAACAAGCGCTGATCTATAATTAACCAATCTCCGTGGACTTGTTTATGTGAGAACTGGTAGGATTGGTATATCTAGAGTCATTACAGTTCAAGTGCCTAGTACGCTGGTCCAGATGCATGCAGCATATGCAGGGAGGTCAATCACGGTCAACTAGGACACGCACGTTGAACAAAGAGTGAGGTGAGGGATAAGGATATCAAAATCGTGGCAGTGATTGTGCCTCCCACAAATGAATCCAAGGGACCCATAGTTTCAAACGGAGACATCTAGTTGACCGGACTGGGTAGGCAGTATCGTATGAGCATGAAGGAAATATCTTGCGACTAGCCCTCCCCGACACGGATACGACACGACTGAAAAAGGCGATGTACGGAATCCACTTATTGACGCCTGCCTTGCTGAAACACACCCGACGGCAGAGATGAGCCGGAAACAAACGGCAAGTGCAAAGGCTCCCCTTCCAGCCCTTCACTTGGCCCCCCTACAGGGAAAATGCCGAATATTGCGATCGGTTACGAAGCGGATTCGCGGTAAGGTGACCAAAAAGAGTTTAGCGCGTCTCCTCCCAACTCGGTCCTCTGCGTGAACACTCGGATATAGACCTTTCATATCCTCAAACACTCCCCGTCAGCCACCGTGGGCAGGTTATATGAACGCCTGTGCTCAGTGATCCAATTCGCAAACGATACTTGGCAAGCCGGAAGCTTGAGTAGGGCATCGGAGGGATTTAATTAAGAATCAGTTTATCGGGAGGGTAATGGGTCCAGACTCTTGTCGAGGGCGGTTACAGACTGTTGCTGTAAATAAACGGATGCCGATCCTCCTCATTGGTTTGACCCTAACGGGAGACCGGAACTTCCCGCAGGTCCATTCATACAATAACCAAGTCCCCATCATCATTCATGAACGATGCTGGCAAGCAGAGAGCACCCACTGCCTCCCCCCTCCCCCTGCCACCCTCTACGGAGGCCGGAGTGTTACGTCCCTTTCCCACCGGCTCCAAAGAAAAATTTTGGTGTTCGATGGAATCCGAGTTCCGAGCTGATGCTCGTCGGGAGAGGCGGGAGAAGGAGGGCATGGAGATTCAAGGGCACTTGGCCATCGGCCCCGAGCCATATGCAGGGGCCTGTCCTTCCCAAAGCCCACATCGGAGGC
This sequence comes from Armillaria sp. CMW 4456, assembly GCA_028551335.1. Lineage (NCBI taxonomy): Eukaryota > Fungi > Basidiomycota > Agaricomycetes > Agaricales > Physalacriaceae > Armillaria > Armillaria sp. CMW 4456. The sequence continues at coordinate 79,350 of JANDKJ010000437.1, forward strand.
AAAAACTTACACTCGTAGAGTTTTGTTCCGCTGAGAATAGAAGTACGAGGTACAACACTCCCCCCAAAATGACATGATCGAGACCCCCACCCTTGGTTCGAATACGAAAACGCCACCACTCATGGACTAGCAGACGGTGAGCCACAGCTGTACATAAGAACGGGGGGAACGGCCGAAGTGATATTCGTGTTTAGCTTGGGTAACGTTGAATATTCGAGATTTGATGGGCCGGCACCGATCGTAACGGGTCGTGAGGGGGGAGGGTGCAAGTTGAAACAATCGTCGAGCGACCCCCACCCTCCCCCCATGCATCGGAGCCGTGAGAGAGACTGCAACAAGGAACAGTATTACCGCAGTATCTGTAAAAAAAAAAAATGAAAGCAGTTCCTGGAAACGCTCCGGGCAGCCCATACAGCCCCGTCCGATTTGTGATCCCCGCCAGGTCGCGCATGCTCTTCATCCAGGAATCTTAAACTGCCGATCCAACATCGCACGTCATGCCTTCAAAGGTTCCTAGAGAAGGAGTTTCGTCATAGATGCGGGTACATGATCCCCGTCATGATTAGTGAGTGGCTTCTTTGACTTCCCCCTTGCACTTCCTGCCAAGAGCTGATGCCGAACAAGGTCTGCAACCGCAAGTAGAATATTTAAACATTGCATCCGGGTTTTTCGGATGAAGCACAGAGAGAAGAGCTGTGTCTTCGTAGCGGTCAACAAACCGCTTGCATGCATGTTCCTGGAAACACAGCCCAACTCCTTCTTGCCAATACTGCCCATCCAGCGGCGGAAGCGGTTCCTGGGATCATTGCTCCGTCCAAGCGCACTCACTTGGAGACATGGGGAAACGAGGAATGGACGCTGGGTATTTTTTTGGGTTCAGAGGCGGTGGGATTTGTTCGGCCTTGTTTGTAGGTTGTGAAAAAATTCCCTAAAGCCAACTCTGAGTTCAAGCATGGAGCTGGTCCAGGTAGTGAAGAGGTCTAGGCATGTTTGAGAGAAGGTGTGATTTGGATCCTGGATCTATGGATAAGGATAACGGATATATACGTTCGATGAACGTCCCCATCACACGCATAGGCACCAAAAAATCCCGGCGGGAGATACTTGTCGCTTCTGGCGTACTGGCGCGATCACGGGTTGTGTCTGCAGTGGTCCAGGTAAAGCGAAGAAGAATGGCCCTCATAAATCCACGGTCCGGGGGGGTACTCAATGGTCAGAATGTACACGTCCACAAGCCACATGCAATCCAGAACCTATCGCGCATGAGGACCTCCCAGCTGCGCCCCGAAATCTGATGGAATGTGATAGTTGTAGGTTGCTGGGAGGGTAGAGTGCGGAAGCAACAAAGCTTCACGCTGGTGATGGAAAACAGAAAAGAGCCGTCGGATGGGAGAAAGGTCACGTAAGCGGAATCCAATATGGATCGCTCTCTGTTCATATTCATGGCTGATGGTAGATATGACATTTAGGACGTAACAAGGGAGGATGCTCAAGGAAATAGTCAGGAATGGCGACGGCCTGATGGAAAAGAACGCGGTGACGACGCGGTCTTTGAGCTACGAACACCAAGTTGCGCTGTAGAACCTAAATCCTGAGAAGCCGTATAAGTGAACGGCACGCCGGCTGTATCAAAAACCGCATAACTGACAGAACCTGTTGTGATGGGAAGACACTGTACGTAACGCAACCGCTTGACAGTGGACCTCATACCAAGTATGCAGAACTTTTTTTTGAACTGTAAAGGATGCCAAGATATTTTGGTGGCCGTGGCGGAAGAAGCGCAGGGAAGACTCCGAAAGATCCGGGATATCCCCTACCCCAAGTCGTTTTCACTGAGATATCACTTTGGTTTAAAGTTTTGAGTGGTCGGCCCCGATGATGAACGTCAAAGTTCCCACGTGGTCATAACGTGGTGTAGATTTCATTCCTTCTCTCTATTCCCTTTGATTTCACAAGTACTACAGTCACACATATTGTACAAACCGGATTCTTTATATTCCGGAGTCAAACAACGGGGTTTTTATCATTTATTTTCTCCGAATGATTTACAATGAGTACGATGATGATTGTTGGGGGAACTAGCAGTAGAAGATATCCCACGGCCGATAAATATCCTAGCGGAGAGGTCTAGAACATTGTGTGTGCAGGGGGATATAAATGTATCTGCATGCCTGGGAGGGGATTGGCGACTTCCCCGCCGCGCGGGGATTTTACGATCGCAATACAATAAGATGGCTAGGCTTGTCGGTTGGACTCCAAGTTCTCACGTCCGTATTCTTGGTTCACTGGCGTGTGGGATAATGCCCAGCCATTGAGTTGATATGTATCTCGAGCCTACTGAGTACTCCTCGAGCATAAATCTCACGGTGTGACGCACAAAAGGGCGCTAGTACTATTCATTGTCCACCCGGCGGCAAATAAGTATTGCTTCATGATGTCGGGCTCGGACAGCCAATAAAACAGATTGAGAACACAAACGGGGAAGAGAAACATACGAGATCGAGGTAAACCGACGGTTCGGCAAATCAGTGTTCTCAGCCTAGCCGCGAAGTGCAAGATTTGAAGGGTCAGAATATTGTGCGTCTAAAGATGATCGCATAAGAATGACGAGCTAATAGCCTTTGTGCCGTCGCACGGCTCATATCGTCATCGTAAGCGCGTGAGAAAGTGTTGAGCAGATGAAACCCTCTGAATCGCATGCCTGTTGACAGATGAATCCCCTGCTCTAGAGAGGCCCTAGATCCTACGTTACCATCTTTACAGTGACAGCCTTTAAGTGATTCAACATGAATCGGTTTGTCAAAGGTAGGCGGGTTGATAGGTACGCGCCCTGCGAGTCGTTTTCGCTGAAGATCACCGTACGTGGATCTCGAGCGGTCAAGGCATGGATCTCTTACTCTTGACCACTCGAGATCGATGGATGTTAAGTGAGTCTTCAGGGCGGGGTCCGAGTATTATCCGTTGTCTAGTGTTTTGCAAGGACTTTGACATATCGATGAAGGAGGTCAAGGAAGGGGGATGAGAGCCTACATGTGAGATTGCGCGTTCTAGTCCAGAGGCTGATTCTGTTTTGCTGTAGTTACTGTCATGAATGTGATAGTAGTATGCGTGCTTTACGGAGCTCGCAAGATGTAAACCCGGCCTCTAGAAGGGGACCCCAATATTAATTCAGGCTCGTGCGGATCAACCTCTTGGCGTAGAAGTATCAGGATCTATGAAGAGGTTCAACCGGAAGCCTGGACTAGATTTTGGATTTCGAGGTACGGTCCTAGGTCAAAATTCGAGCAAAATGATCCCGTCCGAAAATATTCCGGTAGTACGGCACGCTTAGTAAGGAAAATTCGGGTGAATAGAGCAGATATTAGGGAGTAAAATAGTATAAGCGCACAGGCAGGCAAACTAACTGCCTAGTCAGAGCTTGAGTGTAATGCATTCAAATCACAATGAACACCCTAGGCTGCGGATGATGAATGAATGGTGCAGACGGCGTAGGCAAAACGCTGGAGGTGTCATATTAGTGCGGCGGCTTTGAGCCGTAGTGGCATCCAGACACCATAGGGCGACACAATGAGGTTCCAATGTATCATAAAATGCCGTACAAGAGCGCTCCAAGTCCTGAATAATGAATGTTTCAAACTCTGTCGGCATAAAGGAGGGTGAAGTCGTGCGAAAAGTATTTTTGAGTCAGTACGGGAAAATATCCACAGTGCAAACAGAGATTTACTGCACAGTCACGAGCTAGTCGCCAATTACACGAGGCCACCGTCGCGGTCTTGTTGGAGGATAACCGTACGTTGAAATCCTGTGTTTCACTTTATCGTACCACTATTATTCCTTTTCTATTTCTGTTACCTGTTCGATCATCACTTACCTATATTTACAATACTCATTTAACCCCTGTCCGTACAATTACTGACCGCAAACGTCCGTATGCCTCAGTCGTTTCACATTAACTGTGCATGACTGAGGTGCGTAGTCTCAGTGTTCCGTAGTAGATTATTTATCCTTATTCATAAGTACTCACGTATGTTCTTATACCAACAGGTACAATATAGTTGTTTGAATTTCATTGTGCCCGACTGGGATACTACGTATGTAACTCTTGGATCAATAGGTATGTATGACACTGCGTATAGCAAGCGAAGAAGGGGGAAGTGGTTCATTATGACCTCAATCCGTCCAACAAAGGATGCTACGCATTTTAACTGTTATCTGTCCTTTATCAAAACGCGGTCAATTCGCTAATGGTTATTGCTTTTTTTAGGTCCACGTCTTGAGTATTCTGGTTGTGCTCTATATCATCGTGGATCTCTTTGATATTACGGTGAGCTGTTACAATGATATGATTTGGAGAGCTAAATAAAACTATGTAGGAGTAAACTCTCGACGGACCGTTTTGGAACTATGAAACTATATAAATAGATATGGGAACGAGAAAGAGACCAAGAATAAATCGCGTAAAACCCATCATTCCACAGTGCTTACCGAGTGATCAAATGCGCCTAAGAGTGGATCGTTGAACCCGGGGGCACTTGGAAAGGAAAGCACGCAGATCCATAGACGGGACCATACAATCATCCTTGTTCCCTGAGGTCTCCATATATAACGCGTTGTTGGGGATACCGACATTCCCGGAGAGTAGGCCATTGGACATGTACTATGTATACTCTGAGGATCATATGTTGGATGATATCCATGAGTCCAAGGATGAGGGGCAAACAATTTGAAAGAAACGTGTCTACTTTAATGACACTCCCTGAGAACGGTCCCTTGGACATGTATTCTGTATACTCTAATTATCATGTATAAAACACAAAAATTCTCTCTGAGGATCACATGTTGGATGATATGCGTGAGGTTAGGTAGGAGTAAACAATTTGAAAAAAGCAGTCTACTTTAGGGTATGACATCACATGCAAATATAATAAACTATGACGTCAGGCCATCGCTCCTTGTCTTTATACCACCACCTCTTCGTCTCCTCCCTACTCTAGCTCACTCATGCTCAACCTCAAACGCGCCGGGTCAAACCCCGCTGGCCCGGCCCCCACCACCAAGAAATCCCGGGCCCTATACGAAACACCCTTCCCGAACCCGTCCAGTGACAGCCTCGCATACAAGCTCCCTTCGAGCGCTCCCAGAGCCAGAGACACTGGAAAGTTCTCACCCGTTCCAGTTCCATCTGTCAGAAAAACGAGCTCGAGGAACCTCAAGGAGAATAGAGTGCAGGGCAAGTCCAAGTCCAAATCGAGGTCGCGGTCCAAGTCTAGGAAGGGCGTCCTGGAGAGCCCGTTTCCTGTTTTTGCTAGAGATGAAGATGCTATAACTCGGTTTCCCAAACGCACGTTGTCGGACAAGTTTCAGCCGAACGTACCTCAGCAGTCCCACTCGACGACGACGTCTCCTCAGCCCCAGTATGAGAGGAAGCGTCGTCCATCTGTGCCCACGCCTCCTCGTACGCACATTTCGTTCTTCGATCCGGATGTCAGGCACCATGGCATTGGGGACTTTGAATATAGTATTCCTTCTCCAGAAGTGGATTTCAATAGGCCACCGTCGCAGTTGTCATTGTATGACGGGACTGGGATGTTTGCAGATGTTCAGTTTGTTTCTACGCCCTTTAGGTTTGCTAGGAACGGGGCGGGGACCATCGACCCGCGTTTGCTGTCGAAGCGTGATAGCCCGATGAGCGACACGGACACGGATGGGGAGGGGCTTATTGAGAGTCCGTTTAAGCTTTTGAAGAGGTCTTTGCGAAAGACGCGCCAAATCTCTGGGGGTTATACGACGCCTGACGAAGAAGAGACCGAGTGGATCAGTGACTCGTTGATTTCACCGCCTACAAGAGGTGATGTGGAGATGGCTGATCCGGAGGCGGACTTGGTGGAGGAGTTGTCTTTGGATAGCCTGATTTTGGATCATGGTACGCATATATGCACCTTTTAAGTTTGAGGGTTCACCATTTTTTAGAAGTCGGGCCGGAGCTTGTACGTGCGCGGTCGCTTGATTCTTCAGCATCGTCTTTGGCGCCTGCTTTGCAGATCAAGCCTGCGACTAGAAGGACTCGGAGCGGGACTGTCCTTCAAGGTACAGTAAATGAAGTGAGTGTCGGAAGGACTAGAAGCGGCACTGTTACCCAGCGGACTCGAAGTGGGACTGTGACGCAAAAGAGAGCCAGGAGCGGGAGTATTTTGGCTCCTCCGCCTGTCGTTGGTGGGGGGAGGGCTCGAAGTGGTAGTATTCTTAATCGTGCACCACCACCTGCTGCAAGGAATGGGGTGTTGAGCGAGAGAGTGAGCACGGCTGCTGAAGGAGATGACGAATTTTCAGAGGACGAGGTGCGTTCTTGTTTGGCTGATCCGGTTCTCTGATTATTTTCCCTAGCTTGAGAAGTTGACGTTCAGTACTCCGGAAGACGAGCTAGAGCTTCCTCGACCTCGCGTACGGCGTGCGAGGGTAAGGGATGGGCAGAAGAAGATGTATAGGCACCCACCTGTGGAAGGGGAAGAGGAGGGTATGGACGAGGATGACGAGCTTCTGTTGGTGAGTGATTGTTGGCGCATCGTGTGGTGCTGATTTTGTTGTTGCAGAAGTGAATAGGTACGGTGAGTGGTACACGCTAATAGAATGTTTCAAGGATACTTTTGACTCTGGCTTGGATTATTGCTTTGGTCTGGCTGCTCTGGAACGCTTTACGCTTTTTGTATTGACTTTGCACTCTCTTTGGACTCGGCTGGCTTGTAATTGTAATTCTGGGAAATGATTGATTTAAGATTTTAGCGTGTGTTCAGTAAGATGTATTAAAAAAGCTAGTAGTACAGAAGAATGTTAACCCAATTTAAAAAAAGAACTACAACTCGTCGTCTTTAATACGTCTGATTTCTTCCTCGGTCATCTCACCCACAACTGGTTCGTCAACAGGAAGGATCGTGGCTTTGCTTTTGTCGTTTGGGATTTGGGGAGCTACGGGCATAGCATGTTTCTTGCAGCCGACGCATCCGCCCGACTGTGTGGAGGCTTGACTAGTCTCCGAGTCTGCTTGTTGAAACGCCTGCTGGACCTGCTCCTTTGCCTTGCCAATCAAAATAGCGTCGAGTTGCTTCATATCTTCACGGATCCTAGCGACACGGGAGACGAAGCCAGTGATGGCATGTTGCATATCATGCTGCTTTGCCTCGAGGGCGATGAGGACGGTGTCACCGAGAGGCCTAGGGTGGGTGTTGTTCTGCAACTGACGGATCTGGGTATCAAAGTTGTGGTAGACTACGTATGGTTAGTGAGTAAAAGAACAGAAAGAAAAAGAAAAGAGATAAGACATACCGCGCATCAAGTCGTGATATCGCTGCCAGTCTTCGTAAGTAACGTCCTCGAGCCAGGCATAGTCCAAGCCCAAGTCTGTCTGAGCCTTTTCTGCAAGGGCCTTGACTTGGCCACTAGCGACGACGCACTCCCTGACCTCGTCCTCCCTAACGCGTGCAGCCCACTTTTCGACGCGCTCCGCCATCTCGCGGACGAGAACCGCGAGCTTCTCCTCCACACGCGCGAGGACCTTGCCAGCGTGCTCGGGCTCCTTGTTCCACCAAGCCTCGAGGCCACCGACAAGCTTCTCGGCGTCATCGACGAAACGATCGAGGAGCTTGCTGACGTGCACGCCGTCGATAAAGTCGGTGTCTTCGTCTTGGACGGCCTGGCCGAAGAGGACGGCGGCGGCGCGGCTGCGGATGCGGGAAAGGTTGGCGCGTACGGCGGCTGCGCGCTCGGCGGCGAGGGTGTCGAGTTCGGAGGCCCAGGCGGCGTGGCGGGAGGTGATGTCGGCGCGTTTGGAGGCGATGGCGGCGTGGTCGCGGGTTGTTTCTGTGGGGGGTGTGGAGGAAGTGAGGGTGGAGGTGGTCGAGGCTGAGACGGGGGCGGGGGCGGCATTCAGGTCGATGCCGAGGTGTGCTAGAAAGTCGTCATACTCGTCGGAGATGGACGATGCCGACGGATCTTGTGACGATGTTGGTTCTGGCTCTGGCTCTGATGTCAATGAAGGTGCTGGATCTGTCTGTGATGGCGCTGATGTCGTCTCTGAAGTCGGTGTTTCTGGTGTCAATGTCGGGTCCGAAGCTGTCAACGTCGGTGCCGAGACTGTCTCTGCCGTAAGCGTCGGTGCCGAGGCCGTCTCTGCTGTCGTTGCTGGCTCTGTTTCTGACGGTGTTGATGTCGTCTCTAAAGTTGATGCGGAGGCTGTTTCTGGTATCGACGTCGGCGGCGATGCCGTCAACGTCGATGCTGATTCTGTCTCTGCCGTCAACGTTGGTACTGGCTCTGTCGGCGATGGCTCCAGCTCTGATGTCAAAGTCGACGTCGATGCTGATGCCGTCTTCGCTTTCAAAGACGACGCTGGAGTAACCAGCTGAGTATGCCCTCGGCTGAGCTCGACAGCCTTGTTCCAGATCTTGCGTACATGGGGGTCCACAAACTGCCGCCTCAGTGCGCCGAGTCTCCGCGCACAGACCCGGTACGCGCCCACAACCCGGGGTCGCCCAAAGTTGTACGCGGCCTGGGCATACGGCGCCACAGTCGTGTATGCCTTCCGCACGTACCTCGCCGCCACCGAGGCGTATCGGCCTATCGGCTCGACGATCGCGTATGCTTTCTGCACGTACGGCGTGACCACCGAGGTGTAGCGCTTGACGTACGGCTTGAGATACGCTCTGTACCCCGGCTCTACCACGTCCTCCACGCCCCTCTTCAATATCGCTGCCCCCTTCGCCACCACCGGCCTCACTATCGGATGATCCACCACCCGTCGCACAGGTGGCACCAGATACACATCCACCACACTCGTCCTGTACTTTGCCAGACCCCAGCACACCGGGTCCTGCAATCCATAGTCACTGGGGCACACTCTCAGCGCATACGCCACAAATAGCGCCAGAAACACCACAAGCACACGGTCGGAGAACGAACCCAACCACTTCTTCACGTCTTTCTTTTTCGATTTGGCCTTTGGAGCGGAAGGAGTAGTAGTAGGCGGAGGGACAGACACCTTTTTACGCGGAAGAGGCTGGGATGAGTTTGTTCGCGATGCCATGCCAGGGCCCACTTGGGTTTTCTTGTTGACCACCATCCTGGGTGGTACGCGCTAATTTCAGATGTCGATGTCAACGGTTAAAAAGTCAAAACACCCATGACGTGTTCTTCTTCTCCTTCGGCCCGTCGGTCCGCTCTCCGAATCCACGTATACACACGTCACCCCCCTAGGAACAACCTTTCTCCCGTCCTTGTTAATCTGTTGTCCTTTCGCAATGCTGGATACCTCGAATTCACACAAATCCTTGTGCATACTGCGTTCGAATCCTCATATCGTCTACCATATCCAATCCTATCTCCCAACTTTTACAATGTGCGACACTGTAGTATTGCTGGCCCCTTTCAAGCGGCCACGTACAAGGCTATATCTCGGACCTCCTCGCTACGCCCAACGTATTCCCTCTTATTCGATCCTCCAAAGTCCTTTTCGCGCCTTTATCCGCCATTTTTCCACCATATTTCCGGAACAACCTTCATCCTCGTGTAGGCTTCGAATTCCAAATATTGCGCACTACGCATTGACGAGACGCGCCCAATCACGTTTTTCCTCGGTGTACCTCAATGCTGGTCTTACTGAGCTCGAGTGCCGACATAGGTAGCTTCGTTGAAAGTATACGTCGAGAGGCAGAATGGAAAGACCCCGTGCCATACTCCTTGAATCTGTCCAGACGCAGTGGATAGCAGGCACGAATCTCGATCAAAGATGGCTATGAAGAAGTTTTCATCCAACACTGTACGGAGCTCCCTACTTCTCTCTGTCCTTTCTCCTGGCATGAATGACACCTGGACGTTGATGCCACACAATTCGATTTCCTGTGACTCAGGTTGTCTAGGCATACGAACAAATAGTACCTTTCTCAAGAAGCGCTCTATCCTCGGCAAAATGGCATTCCTGCTCAAATTCCCGACGACCGCGGTGCATGGACCGTTCCTCATCACAGTCTGGAGGGACATCCTTTTCCCCCCCCCAACATCAAATAGCAAGTATGTATGGTGAATATCTTTTGGGACGGTTGCACTAGATCACGAGTTATTATTGTACAAGCCGCGGTGATTATGTATGTCATAAAGCGGCACTATGGAATTCTCAGAGGAAGACATGACCGTCCGCCTACTTAGCAGCCAACATTTTTTGTTCGCTTCAATTAGACTTGATTTGAACTTTATATATATACTTCGCTTCTCTGTAGGACACCCTTCTCTGTAGGACACGCTTCTCTGTAGGACACTTCTCTGTAGGACACGCTTCTCGCAGAGATCCTCCAGCGCGGATGCATATTTCTAGGTCATGGGTCCGTTTTTTTTTTCTTTTTAACGCTTTTTCGGCTCGCGGGAGGATGGCCAAGGTTCGCGGCTGTTGACTTTCCTAATGGATGTAGAGAAAACGCTCACTTAGAGCGGAGTGGGATGCTTTTTGATATACGGTGTGTATAGAGTACAATCGAGGCACCCTTGCCGCGAACGCTTCAATTTCAATCATTCCGTTATGCTTCTGTGGCGGGCACAGTTATACTTGTCCCGTTCCTCAGGAACTGAATAATGAGTTTTTACACGCGAGCTCTGGGCCCCTTGGACTTTTTGACTATGTATGTATACCTCTTTTTTTTTTTCTTTTCGTGCCTGGGGATTTGCTCTAGGGACAAAGGCGGTGGTTGTGAGGAGGGTGTAGCCCCAGTACCTGACAGCGCGGGACCGTGGAGGTGGCGATGGATGGGGGAGAGGAACTCGTGGTGCGCCCTTCATTAAGGATCTGACAGAAGCCTAGAGAGAGAGAGAAGGTGTGAAATAGATAACAAAGCCACGATGGAACCCCCAAACAAGCGCGTACCGGATTTTCACTTGTACGATCAGGGACGCTGGCAGATCGAATTTGGGTCTGTGGTGCGGGTGCAGGTGCAGGTGCGGGACTCTGTTCTCTGGCGTATAGAGCGGTGTGGCGAGCGATTCGTCCAATGTTTGTTGCTAGGGGTTCGCATAGAGGGTCTTTGAAATAAGTGCCCGAGCGACCTCAAGGCTCAAATCATTATTCTATAGTGTGGTCTGACCTTGACGTGATGGCAAGATAGGGATTTATTCATTTCGAGGGGCGGGTATCAAAACGTGGAGGGAGGGGAGCAGGTCGTGCATGGAGGCGTCGGCACTGAGAAAATCCAGGCGGGTACACTGCCGTTCCAAGTCTTGAGGAGGGAACGGGCGGGAATCAAAACTTAGATGACCGGGGTGCAGACAAGGCTGTGCGATCTCATTCGTTGGCGACGGCGGGAGGAGGAGGTTTGTTTGTTGGTAAAATGCGCACGGAGTGGTGTTGTGTTATTTCTTTTACCTGGGGGTGCTCCTGGGGTCCCGCCGAAGGTTCCGGTCTCCAGTGACGTGACTTCTATTCCGGACGCCCTCCCGTGTGTCTCGGAGACCAAGCTAACACTGGCTGGCTGGCGGTTAACAATTTGATTCCTTCCTGGCTGATGGAAATTTTTTCTTCTTCCGCTTGATTCTTCAAAACAGACCCAAAATTAAAGAGCGGGCGATCGCACGTCGTGACGATCTCCCGTCGCTTGGGGGGCTGGGAAACGCAGAATTTTCGAAGGTGCGATCAGGGGCTTGGCTGACCCTGCTGTTTTCCCTTCCCTTCTTCGATATGGGAGGGAGGCTTCGGTGTAGATGTATGTTTTGGGCACATCTGTCAATGTATTGGGCGCCTCTCCAGAAAGAAGCCAACTCGACTGTAAATGATGATCCAGGGCGAGCTCGATACGGGAAAGAGCAACCTATTAAGGTGGACTACTCTTTTTTTTTTTTTGGGACAAGTCAATGCGGCTGTTTGCAAATTTGGAGCAAAAGAATGAAATCTGGGCATGGGATGGAGCTGAGTTCTCCGCCGTCGAGCAGGATTGGTGATGGAATGATGTAACCAATTGCCGGAATGGTAAGGGTGTGAGGGAGCGTAGGGATTAGACACTGTCATCGGGCCTGGTGTCCTTCAAACGGTTTGGACAGTCCAGTCAAATAGACGTGCCTCGCACTTCCGGGACTATTTTGGCCGTGATGGTGTGGATACCAGGTCAGACATCGAGATTTTCATTAAGGGCTCATTGATGAGAAGGCCGCCCGACGGTGAAAGCGAATGGTAGGTAATCACTTGCATCTCTGGATAGCACGCGACCTCAGGTAAGCCGTACCATAAATATGCTGTTTGAGGACTTACACCCGGTCAGCGTTCCGTGATAGTTGGACTAGAAAGAGCGGTTAGTACTTGTGAGCGACCAAACAGAAATTGAAATGCGTGCACCAGTGGCGCGCGGCTTTTTGTTTCATCCCAAAAGGCACCACCCAAGTTCACCGGGACCGGCGTTCGAATGAAATGTTTTTTCTTGGTACGAGTCGACCATCGATCTCCTGGACATACATCTTCTCTTGATGCAAGGTCGTTTGACCATCAGATCCAGGACTACGGAAGCGCCAGGTAATTATCGCATATGCAACAATGCGAGTTTTTTTCTGCAACTGGTTGGTCTAGCATGCTGCGGTATCTATCTTTTTTTGATATGAATCGGCGTGGCCAGCGGCGGAGAAAGATCGTAGGCCGCAGCGTCTTCACCGCAATGCCACAATCAGCATCTCAACATAACAGCACGACCATAGAAAGCTGTGTTGGATGGTGGGAACATCAAAAAGCTCCGCGTTTGTGAAGGATTTAACAAACGTGGACCCGAGCGTACCTCCTAGCAAGATGCCCGTGCGTCGATACGGTTGATCAGACAATAGATTTTGTACTGTGCGGAAGACGATAGCCGATTGTGGGCGTATGGTTCTCTTCAAGATTTCGTCGGGCGGTTAATTGGTCAGATAAGCGGATTCATTTTGAACTGCGCCGATAGAACTGCGTCCAATAGACAGCTTGATTTCCAAATTGTCAGACATAAACTTGTGGTGCATTCTCCACCCAAGATCCCTCTTGGTCTATCAATTCTCGTTGAGGGGTCACAGCGAAGAATGATGATACTCACCAGATCTAGGTGCTTGAGAGACAACGGGGAGGTCGGAGATGACGCGCCAATTATAGTAACGGAAGCTGAAACTTGAAGGATGTAAATTACAATAAATCCTCAATTACAAAGGCATAGGAAATGCAGATCAGTAATTAAGAGAGGTAAAGGACTGGAGACGGATTAATTCCATTGTGTACAACAGAGACAGGCCTTAATAAAGAACGACATGGGCAGAAAGTTTGAAGATCACAAGTGCGTTACCGCCTTGGAATCTAGCGGCATCCCTTTGAATAATCGTGAGTCATTCTCTACCAAATGAGTGAAGCCCGACGAACCTGATGGATCGATTCCGTTTCGAGCGAGAATGCGGTTGTGGCGGATCAGTCGAGCCTGGTCGAAGCTAGAATTTTCTGTTTGTTAGAGTCTCTTTTTTCCACTTGCGCTGAGCTTATGGACGCACTTGACATGCTCCCTCCGCATAATTTCCATAACCTCTTGTGTGCCTTGCTCGTCGAGACCGGTTCTTGAATCGCCGTTTCGCAAATTCGCCTCGATGTCAAATGAGGAGGAGGAAAGGCCGGCGTTGGCTTGTTCGGCAAAGGTTGAAAGAGGGGTGTAGTGTCTTAGTTTGGGGAAGAAGGTTTTTAGTCTCTCGGGGATATAGGGTGCTAGGGAGACGCGGTATCGAAAGGTGACTGTAATGGATTGAGATTAGTCTCCGCAGTTCATTGTACGCATTGATGAACGTACGCAGGGCCACGAGGGCAAAGAATGCTAGCACAGATAGCATGAAGAGCATGGCTGGCAGAAGATAGAAGGATAAATAACCAAGCCTACGGAGGAGGTGACTGAGATCGTCGTCGTTGGGCAACGTTGTCGCTGAATGGCGGAGGTAATGCACTCGTCACACCACGTGGATGTGTCACATCACTCACAAACTCATTTTGAATCTCAACCTACAGTGTATCTTCTGTATTCCCTCTTGGTTTTCTCTTCACAGACTACGTTTTACTCGAAAAGTACAGTTCTATATAATATGGGGTTACAATCTACCTTATACGACGAGCTACAGGTGCTTCATCACTACTTTCACTCTAAATCTTCATTTTATGCAAATCTATAGAGCGAATTTTGCCCTCCACTCGATACATCACTTTTGGCAGCATTGATAGCTGACATAGAAAGTGACAATAATGGTAGCTTTGTTGAGCCGTCATCGACGGCCATCTCTAACCTTCGGATCTTGCTCTCTGAGCTTGCTAATGAAGCCGAGACCTCACTGTCCGAGCAGTATGCGAACCTCAACTTGGGTTCAGGATATTCCGATGACACGATCAGTACACCTAGTGCTTATGTAGGAGAAACTGCGACATCAAGTTCATCTGGGTCAATAACGTCGCAGTCATCATTTAGCTCTCCGTTGGGTTTTCTGCAAGCCGCCCTTCCGCACATCACTTACGATCGCTTAAGTCAGGCACTATCTGATGCTCAGCTCGGTGATGGAGAGATAGACATGTGGGAGATTGTGGCTGGAATTCTGTCCGAAGAAGAGATACGAGAGATGGAAGAGCGGGGTCTTTCCGATGTTGACGATGTGCAAGATGAGATGTGTTCAAAGAAGAGCAAGGCTATTGGGAAGAAGAAAAAGAGGAACAGGCCGACTGCGCTTACAGATATTCGCCAGCAGCACCGATACGCACCCATCCGATCGACTAGCCTTGACTCACCCCGCGACGGACTGGCACCAATACCAGACAGATGGACCCAGCTTTCATCTCTGTCAACCCACGTTTCGACCTTTCTGCCACCCTACGAACCTTCCTTTTTCCTCTCTTATTTTCATTCTCCCAGCTATTCTTCTCCGTATGCAGCACTCTGCTCTGCTGTTTCCACTATCAACAAGTCACACCAACCCGATGTCAATAATCATATACCCGTTCTTGATACCCTGCTCGACATATTACTCAAAATGTATAAGCATTTGAACTTGGAAGAGCGATCCCGACTCAGGTCAGATGCCGAACTTTGTGTCAAGGCCACACAAGGAAGAGGCGACGACGCTCTTGAGCTTATCAAACTACTTCGGGAGCTCGACATTGATTCTTCTTCTGGTTATCTCGAGATGGGTGTTTATCACCTCCCTCAACCAACACTTTCGCCTGACTCGGAGGATACACCGAGCCCGCAATTGTCGCCTCTACCCTCGCCGTTATCTGTGAAAACACGACCTGCTTCTGTGCCTCCGACAATTATGCACAAACCTAGTCCGTATCAATGGCAATCCGTCAAGCGAAAGAAGAAGCCGGATCGTCCTCCACAGCTACTACCGATTCACGTCCCAGCTTACACGAGGGATGTTAATGGGATGAAGGTCAGGGGAAGTGGCAATGGAATCGGCAAAGGTGGTAAAGGTGACGTGGGGGAACTTGAAGAATATAGGAAGCGGATGAAGGAGAGCAGGCGACAGAGGGACGAGATGCTTAAGGAAGCAGCGTTAATGTGGCAGCGGGGAAACAACAAAAGCAGAGGCGGGGAAGTAGCCATGTATTATGCTGAACGGGTATGTCGATTTGTCACTTTTGCAATCTGACGTTCACATGTGATCTCTTCGTTAGGCACGCGAATTTCAGGAAATGGCCAAGAAGGATGCGATGCATGTTGCCTATATGACGGTGGACGCTAGGAGGTGGGGTTATTGCCATTTCATCAGTTCATTAGCTAACAATCTCCACAGACTTGCATCAAATGAACGCAATACTGTGGACCTGCACGGAACAACTGCTGCTGAAGCTATCTACGTTGTGAAAGAGACGTTAGAGAAGATAGACCTGACCAGTATGTTTTGCGAGTCGTTCCCCGTAAGTCATAGTCTGACAAGTTGCTTTGTCACAGCCAAGCCTTTAAAAATCGTCACGGGGCGTGGTAGCCACTCTGTCAATCAAGTTAGTGTGCTTAAACCTGCTATTCGGACGGCTCTCATGGAGGATGGATGGGCCGTCAGCTCCTGGGACGCCGGGCTGATCGTTCGGGGAAGACGCGCTGGGGCATCATAACTAACAGCGACCTACTTTGTTACCCGACGTTGCCGTTGAACGATGTTATTTGGCTAGTCATAGTATCCGAGATAGGCGACGAAGAGCAATGTTTCATGGTGACTCCTGCCCTCCCCGATGTATCGTCTGTTTCTAGATTCGAGATATAGGTCCTATTCTGTCGGACCCTCACGTTTGTATCTATCACCTGTCTGTAGTTATTATCGTGTTGTCTTATGTGTTATCCTTTAGCTCAGATACGGTATATATCATATCGACCATTTTTTGGCGAACCATAAAGGCAGGACCCTTTAACTGAATGCCTTCCACATGCTATTTCTTGTGTCCATTGACTCGGGTGTTGCTTGAAGCCCCCAGATGGTTCCCGCAACCCACGATTACGCCCTAAATCTTTTGCACAGTTCCCCCTGTTCCTAGGTTCCTAGCACCATGGTCCACCATCATGCCTCGTTCCCAACGCAGAGGTACCGTTGACCGAAACATCGAACGGCGGACTACAAGTGCTTGGTATCTGAGACACTAGGTCGAATCCGTTGGCGCGGACGGACTAGTTGTCCTCCTTCCTCCTTGTCGCAAAAGGAGATACGCAAACGCAGAGTTGAGCTGAGTTTAGCTCCTAGACGTTCGGACTCTTCGGTAGGTCGTCGTGTCATAACTCCTATATACGGAGAGACGACATGCTAACGGTAGAGCTGATATGTGATGGTAAACGTCCTTTTCGTGGTCTGTGTGATAGGCTTGGTGCGATACCGTCAAAGACGCTATGAAGTACCAAGGAGACCATCAACCAGTTCGTCAAGACCCAACACAAGGGAGAAAATGTAGGAGACCATAGTGGGAGGCGCTAGACAAGTTAAGTCAAGTATCATTTTTCGGCGGCGTAGCGGCGATTTTTTTGTCGGGAGTGGCGCGAATTCAAGTTGCAATGGGCTATGTCGGTCGCTATCAACGCCACTGTTCGAGTAAGAAGATGCTTTGCATACTCGGCCTTTTGATGATATAACTTTGGAATGCTGATGACTTACTTTTGGCCTTTCTTTACTCATGGGTAACAAGTGGTTTATGACCGCAGCATTCACGAACTCTATTCCTAGACGGAATGCGGGAGTGCCGCTTGAACGTGAGCGGGCTATTATCTCGTAATTTGCCTCACTAATTGCGCATGAGGCATAAGCCTGGACTCTCTCGCACTTAAGAATAAATAGGCGACATTCTAATTCCTTCTTGAGTTAGACTTGCAGGTTAAGGTTGCTTTGATCTGAAGTAGTACCGCGGTACTTTGCCTACCGTTCCTAGGGACGAAAGGTAACTGGATAATGTCCACTTTCCCCTGAACAGGAGAGTATACACTGTTGAGGAGAGCTTTGAGGACGGAGAACAAGACGGGCGACGACCTGGCATGGTAGAATGAGCAACCACGTAGCTAAATCCGACTGGGATCAACGTGCGTAAAAATACAGATTAGTATATAACGCAGATACAACGGTATCTTCGTTCTAAGTCTCAAAGTCCGAGTCTAGACAATTATCATGCCAGTATTCCGAGTCCGTCGTATCACCATCTGAGATGGTTTGTATATCATCTGCCCTCACCAGCTTCCTGATTTCTAACGAACCGCCTAGACGATGTATGGAAAATCTCTCTGGATGAAATTGGTAGTCGATTAGGATCTGGTTTATGAAACCATGTCCACGATCACCGTCCTCGAGCCCAACGTTCCACCCCAAGAAAATGCGAATCATGTTCTGTCTATCGGCGTTTCGATACGGAATGATTTCGGCGTCGGGATCAGTGGTATAGACGTACGCAACAAGGCCATCTTCATGGTTGTAGGTCATCCCGTAGGTGTTGATCATCTCGCGAGTACATCCTCGTCGCATCATCTGAGTGAATTGAACACTGTGGCGTGACCGGGCACGATAGTAGACTGTGGGTGGTTCCCATCTTGGGTGAATATATTGAATGTTGTCGTCATCGGCTACTAATTCGCCCATCGACTCGTCTTCATCACTGCCATAGCTTTCGTATTCGTCAGAATCATCATACATGGCGGAGAACCACCGAACCACGTCGTCGTCGTCATACTCTTCCTGCTCCTCCTCTTCGTAGGTATCATCAGGAAAAAGACCCTTCCAGACGTCATCCGAAGTCGCCAAGGATGAGCCGGTGCGCGAAAGCGGACTTGCCGCAGTATGACCTGGTCCTTTGGCTTTTATTAAGATGGAAGTGACAGACTTGACGAGGAACACAGGAATGGGTCGGTCATATATCACAGCGCGACAACATGGGCATGATTTTTGACGATGGATGAGATATTCCGGATCATCGATGTCCTCGTCGATATCCATATCGTCGGTTGATGGTGGAGCCTTGCGAAACCACTCCTGTAGACATGAGAGACAGAGGACATGGCCACAAGGTGATAATCTGTGCGTATGTCAGAACAAAATATATAAACATAAATGTCACGTACGCATAAGGCTTGAAAAGTAATTCCATGCATATTTGACACTGAAGGCTCGCCTCGATAGCATCAAGAACCTGTGGAGAAGAGATTAAGTCGCAATCAGATATTGAAGATGGTTACTTTACCTCTTCTTTCTGCTGTGACTTGGTCTTCAAAGTCTCCAACTGAGCCTCTTGGTTCTTTCTAGCCTACTAAATGTTAAACAGTGATTCGGAATATTGATGAAACATGGGCGCACAAGTTTCCCAGACTCCAATTCAACCTTGAGTTCCTGCATAGCCTGAGGACATCTTCGTTGAGGGCATTCAAGACATATACATAATGAGTACTCACCTCTTTCTGCTTCTTAATAGTCTTCTTGTTGTCATGAACAGCTTTCTTGAGCTGATCAATCTCCTTCTTCATTCGCTCAAACTCAGCCATCGCTAGTGGTCCTGAATACATGACGACCTTCTTGCTGCCATCCTTCTCGGAGGAAGAGTAACGCGAACGGTCTCCGTCACGTTCTCCCTCCTTCTCTTTCTCCTTCTTGCTTCGGTGGCCTGACAAGGCCGGTGTGACACTGGAGGAGCGTGAATGTGCGCTGGAAGCCCTGGGAACGCCGGTTTTCATTCGATGCCCATGGTCAGGTCCAGACTCTCCCATGACTGATTCGTTGGCGCCGGCAGGGTCTGAAGACTTCTTTTTGGCAGCTCCTGAAGATGAAAGCACAAAGGGATCTGCTCTCGTCCTAGTCCTCGAAGGCGAACGAGATTTCTTGGGACGAATGGCTGTAGTTGGAATAGATGACTCGGTGTCGGATGCTTTGCGCCGCGGAACGTCATTCCTTGAGCGCTTGGTACGCCCTGAGGTATCCCGACCGAATGGTAAACGATTCATTATCTTGCTGCTGCCTGTCCCAAGGCTAAGCTTGACACGAAATACGCACTGTACTATCGATTACTACAGCGAGAAAAGCGAATCGAAGATAATAATGTTTTGATGTGGTAAACGTTGTTGTGGTCACAGAACAAGGCGCGAGACTAATTGTCTTCATTTCAAGGAATTTGCCAAGCATTCGCAAGCAACGGGCCGGTAGGCACGTTAGCAATGTTGCCGACGGCACAAACTCTTCTCTCATACATACATTCAACCCACTTTGATTTTAAAAATGTACGAAAGTGTAACTTAGTCAAACGTATCTGCACTTGAATCAAGCGTCTAGCACAATACCCTGAAGCTTCACAAAGTCCGGAGTTCCCAAGCCAGTAACCTGAAGACGACGACGTTGAGTATGATAACAAGAAATCAGGGAGAAATATTACAGGATCCCAACCAGTAACTGCCGTAAAACCTGAGAAGTTGTTTTGTGAGCATATTATCTCTGATCATTGCGAATGACGAAAGTTCACCTCCAGTACTACAACCAGGATTAGAGCCCGACTTAATGTCATTGAAACCATCAGAGTTGGCATATATCAAGGGGTTGATAAATCCGAGCGAGGACTTCCCGTTTGCAAGACGGAAGTCGTTCAAGAGGGCGAAGATACCAGCCACTGTCTGGTAATGATAGTCAATGCAAAGCATAGTACGAGAAATAGTGTTTGGAAATTCGTACAGGAGAACTAGCGCTAGTCCCTCCTACGGATATTGTAGAGCCACCAACAATGACAGAGAAGCTGCTTCCTTGTGCAGCCAAATCGGGGTATGCACGTCCAGAGGTACTAGAGAGCGTAACGGTCAAAACCACAGGCAGGAGGGTGCAAGCGAGGAAACGCGTACTTGTATAGCCCAGTATAATTACTCCCAAGAGATGTCACATAATTAGCAACATCGTTGGCTTGATAAGACGGTGTGCCAAAGTAACGGGAGAAACCTCCACCCGAAAAGGATACTCCACGTTCTGGCGAGATGCCAGTGGTGCCCCCCACAGCAGTTACGCTATAATTTGCTCAAAAGCGAACACTTGAGAAGAAAAAGAGGAACATACTAGGGGCAGCTGCATTACATAAAGATTGGTGCCCAGATAGATATAGAAAAATAGTAAACATACCTGGCTGGAAACGCGGGTTGGAACAGAACTTGATTGGTTCCATCGTTAGTACGACAGTCGCCGCCGCCGACACTACCCAGCCTTTAGTTCATCGGTTTATTCAGTAACTGATACAACACACCCGGAGTCACCACTGGAAAAGAAGACCGTGCTTCCGCGGGCGCCGAGTTGCGCAAAAAGGTTGCAGACGCTGACAGCGTAGTCGCGAGGCACCTGTTATGATTATTGATCAGCTTTAGACAGACTTCGATTCTTTAAGATGACAGACAGTCTGTTCGTCATCGCCGTACGAAGTAGTAAAAGTCTGTGGGATTGTATCATTGGCAAGGATATAGTTGAGCCAGTCCAGGTAGGGTTCGTTAGTGTTAGTGGGGGTTTGACTATCACTATTGAAAGGAGGGGAACCACCCGTACTTCGGAAGGGGTAAAACAAGAAGAACCGATTAGAAGAGAACCAACCTATAGTAGATATTAGGCGTTGGGTATGACAGTCCTACTGTATATTGAATATCCAAATTGGCCTGGCATGTCAAGGTGAGAAAGATAGTTCCTGATACGAAGTTTTAGGACTCGCCTCGACACCGGGTGAGTTTTGGTCATCTCCGCCGTTGTTGACTGTGACCGTCTTGAACGTTGTTCCTACTGCGTCGGTTCGGTATCTTTGGAGGAAGGTCTGGGGAAATCAGTCAGGAGATAAAAGATAGGACAATGCAACAGACTTGAAGATCATTTCGGTTAGCGTATTCGTCAAGGTATCCAACAACGCCAAGAGTGTTGCTACCGTTGGCAGAGGGGACATAATCGGTGGCTGATTCACGACCAAGGTCGATCAATCAATGGTTCACATGACGAGGCGTACGAACGTACCGTTATACAACGCCTGTAGGCATGCAATAGTGATTCTTGAGGCGCAGCTGCTGGGTACGGTCGCAGAAATGTCTGCTACGTCGTCGCTGATATCGGCTTCCACAAAACTAGTAGCTCTCATGCTACGGAGTGTGCCAAAATAAGTCGTCGGGGACACGACATCGATAGCTTGATGGAGTTCTCGAGGAAGAGAGTAGCTCAAGGTTCGCACAACATAAGACGACGATTCAGGGTGGTAGTAAAGACCATATTCCGTCCCGAGCATTTGCTCGGCTTTGGAAATAGAAACCGGGATGGTAATCCATGAACCGCTGCTAGAACGGAAAGTAGCATCGGCGGGGTCGACGTCATTGTGAAGGAGCCATGATTCGACGGCTTCAACCGAATCAGGATGAGGAGCAATGAGGGCATCAACTTCCTCTTTGGACAGGTGCTTGCCATAACTGTTGGTTCCGCGATTATGAATATGGGATCAAAGTTATAAGAAGAGATGCTTACTGGTGATGATTCGGTGTGCTGACTTCATACAAGGATGAAATCAACTCATCCATCCTGTGTTGCTTCAGACCAAAGCGTAGGTCGATAGTGCTTTCAGGATCAGGTTTGCTAACCCACTTCCAGCCTTTGGGAACTTCAGCCCATGAGTGCTTCTCCAACAGGTCATCGGTATCCCAGCGCTTGGAAAAGAGTGGTGTTGAAAGACAGAGCTGTGAAAGACCCAAAACGACGACGGAAGACCAGAACATGGCCGAAAGCTACCAACAGTCCGGTAGCTTCTTCTTGGTCTTCATTGTCCAGCTATTTAAAGCATTCGCGACAGTCGCAGATGGAATCTGTGCGGTATCCATCTAGCCGTAAATGTAAAACGCATGGGCGTTAAGAAGAATAGAAGCAATTAATCTTGTGGCTTCGCCCGAGCACGCTGTAACAACCATCACCAGCTCATACAAGTGCCAGAATATAGCGAGACAGCCGGAAAAGCACATTGTTGTTGGATGTGATCATGCTCAAATCAAATAGATAAGATTGTTTCTAGGACGTCGAGCTCAAGCCCGAAAGACCCGTTTTTTGGTAAGTACCATATTAGGACAAGTTCGTGTGTCATGATGGCGGCTTTTGAACAAGGAACTCCTATTCAGCGCACAATAAAAAGCGTCTTCTTAAAAACAAGGATCTCCGAAGACTCACGAATTTGACAACGTATCTGATTGAATATTCGATATGGCAAGCTATCAGTTATTCCATCGGAACTTGACTTTTTGCTTATTCTCCACGACGCATGGTTGTGTTCATAGCCTTGCTCTTGATGCCGTCTTGTACGCGAGTTTTTGATTGATGGGAGAAATGTTGGTGCCGTTGTAGCTTCTCATGGTGATCGTCAACCTTCTAGCACATCGGATACAGTTTATGAGTAATGACCATGAGGAGAGTGCTCCCTTTCAAATGTTAATGGATCTTGCCGTGCTGCAGAACCCATCTGCAGATGAAACTGACAGCGTGCTGAGAATCTGTACTTTCCAATGGAATTTTCTGGAGAAGGGGGGGGGGGGACGAATGACTTGAGATGAGCATGAGTACTCGTTTCAGCTGCACAATGTGCACATTCTTTAGTTCGGCGCCGATACCTAGGATATGCGTCCGAGTCACTGACGAGATTTGTCAGTTGTATTATTTAAAACCGGGTTCACTTGCACCGTTAACAATAACATACCGACAACAATTGTGCATTTCCTGAGTGCCTGTCTGGTAGTGAGCTGAAGCACAATGTCGGTAATCCAGTTCCACCATTTTAAGTGCGACCGGCCAAGAAAATTGCAGGGTCATGTTGAGTGGTAGAAGTCAAAGTGAGTAGCCATGATTTCAACTACAATACGGTTCTAATGCATCAAAATGCAAAGCTGCAGACATGCATATCGATTCAGTAGATGGACGAGATGGACGGTCGCGTGACAGTCAGCAAGTGTCACACACTCCGTCACACTATCACACAACAGCTTGCCGCCTTACACCGCGTACATCCACCCCTCGCTTTTACTCATCATCATCACTTTCCAATCTGCAGTTCAACACACCGATAGTTCTTAATTGAACTAATCTTTTACAAATGCAGGAGGCGGAGGAGCAAGGTGCGACATCTTCGGTATTGCAAGAACCCGATAATAATTCCTCTTGACTTCACATGAAGATACCTGCCGTATATGCAGCGCTCCTGCTGAACCTGACCAACCACTCTTCCATCCCTGCAAATGCTCAGGAACCATAAGATACATTCACCAGGACTGGTGCGTATTATGAACGCAATTTAAACACTGGTGCTGACAAGAGGCGTAGCCTGACAACATGGCTGTCTCATAGCAAGAAAAAGACTTGCGATGTTTGCAAGCACCCTTACTCTTTCACGAAAGGTCAGTGTCCTATTTTTTGATCGTTTTGTCTTCTGACTTTTCTTATAGTATACGCGGCGGACATGCCGCGAAGGTTACCGCCAGCCCTTCTTTTACGGCGATTGGCTCAGCAAGTCCTGTTTGCGTTACTATTTGCTTTGAGGGCGGTCGTGGTTGCTTTGGTATGGCTTGCTGTGCTCCCATGGGCGACCGTTTGGACCTGGAGGATCTGTTTTACGATTGGGGAACTTACGTGCGTTTCTGTGCTTCCAGGCCAAACTTAAATTCAGACCTTTTGTAGTGCTTGGTATATCAGCGACAGGGAACCACCGCCTGAGAGCGCTACTATTAATCCCTTCTACTACAACATTCAACCAGATTCAAACAGACCGCCATCCCACACTCTACTTGGAGAAATATCCACTCATCCAGTCTGGTTGGCTCTTTCTGCGGATATATTCACCGGTCAGATAATCGCTTCGATGATCGTTGTGACATTCGTGGCTATATTCCTTTTGCGGGAATGGATATCTCAAAATGCAAGACCTGGTGTATTCGATGAAGACGAGTTGCCTGTGCCAGAAGAAAGACTATTAGGAGCCGAACCACCAGCTAACCCGCCACAGCTACCCCAGCCGCCCATCGTTCCTATGATAGAACAGCAGCGTAATAGACTGGCCATTGCTCAGCGGCAGGCAGATGCAGTAAGGGCATACGAGGTGATGCGGGCTATGCAGGGTGTGAATGGTCATGTCGTAGGGGAGGGAAGAAATCACGGAAGAACACCCTTGGAACATTCTCCACGTCGGGAGAGACCACAGGATGATGATGATGGGACTGACCCTTCTCAATCTTCTCGTGAAACGAGGAGGCAACGGAGCATGGAGGACGAAGAGAGAATTCGTGAACGTGAACATGCAAAGCGACGAAAACAACATCGGGCTTTTTCTCGACGGCTACATACCGCTCGTTTGTCTCGAAGGGAGGCAGAGCAAAGTGGCGATGACAACGCGCTTGCGAATTCCACGGAATCTGCAAATGATCCATTGTGGCTGCCCGAGTTCACATTTACCGCTTCTCCTAGTTCTAGTCAACAGGCAGGTTCTTCGCGTTCGGGTGCTTCATCGTCATCGTCGCCGTCTCCTTTCCCTTCAGTTGTCCTGCAACCTCCAGCAGCGCCCATACCATTCTCGCTTAATTTACCTTCCACACCTGGAACTTCGGATACATCACCTTCATTCCGGCGACCGCCTCTCCCTAACACAGTTCTGCCGAGCTCTGGCCCATCCTCTCCGCTCCATTCGACACCTCTCGCATCACCAGGCCTGGCCACCTATAGGGCTCCTGAAGATTCCCCTTTTGACGCAGAAACAACTCCCGGATACTTTGATGAAGCGGACCGCAGATTTGCAGCTGCACAAAGAGCTGAGATGGCGAGGTATTTTGCGAATGAAGAGGGCATGGCACAACAGGTTGAAGAGCCTGAAGAGGAGGAGGAGGAAGAGGAGGAGGGCGAAGGAGATGAATATGGTGTCGAGGATGAAGATCAAGACGTTCCTGATGAAGGCCAGGTGCTCGAGGCGGCTCCTGCCGTGCCAGTCCTCGATGCCGCTAATCGATTGCCGGATGTTGCGCAAGATGCTGCAATGGCAGCTGGACTAGGTGACGATTTAGAAGGAAACCCGGATGATGATATGGAAGGTGCTCTGGAAGGTGAGTAGTTTCTACTTGCATTATGATCCTTCTCTCATATATCTGTTTTAGCTATTGGTATGAGAGGACCTTTCCACACTGTCCTCCAAAATGTAGGTACCTCTGGCCAAAAAATCGAAAATGTCGTTCATCAATCCCTAGGCCACTCTTATGATGTTTGTTCTTGACGCTGCAATAATCATGGGCATCCTGACCCCCTTTACGGTCGGGAAATCTACTTTGTTGCTATCGGTATGCTGAGGTTCCAGGGGTTGTTGAATTCGATTAACTGATTTCCCTTAAACTTAGCTGGATCCCCGCCGTTTCCTTCAAATACTCCACCTTCCTATCCGCGCTATTCGACTGTTGACCGATCCTGTTGTCGACACAGTTGTCTACGTCATCACTGAAATTATCTTCCCCCAGTACCTGATCGTGGGTCGTGGACTCTTTGATTTGATTTTACTTGGCGTACTTGTCTTTGCCAAGACAATTTTCGGTCACGATAGAGTCGAACAAACGAGCAAGATTGCTGTAGAACTCGTAAGCCGTGTTGCATAAGTACCAGTACTTTTCAATACTGACGCTATTTTCCAGTATCATCGCACGGTTAATGCCTCCGAGGCTTTTCCCTCGCGGATATTCTCGTCCTCCAACGCCACCTCGCCAGAGCCAATGTCTAAATTCTCCATTCTCGATCAATTGAAAGATAGTGCAATAGAACGTCTTGAACCTTCCTTCGCTTCCATCGGTAAAGAAGTTAGACTGTCTGCCGTTCGATTCCTCGATCGGTGGACAGATATCGCTCTCGGTCATGGTTCAACTGAAAGGGCATCCGCTATTATCGTGGGATATGCAGTCGTTGCTTTGATCGTTGCACTTTATGTTCATTTACTTGCTATTGGAAACAAAGAGACGGGTCGGTCTGTGAAAAGTGCATTCAGACAACACCT
The DNA here is from genome assembly GCA_028551335.1 of Armillaria sp. CMW 4456. NCBI lineage: Eukaryota > Fungi > Basidiomycota > Agaricomycetes > Agaricales > Physalacriaceae > Armillaria > Armillaria sp. CMW 4456. Next base: position 105,859 of record JANDKJ010000437.1, read on the forward strand.
CCTTGTCGTAAAGGTAGGAAGTGATACATATAGTTATGATTTTACCTGATTTTCCCTGTAGGTTGCAGCCTTCATTTTCATCGAATTGGCACTTTTCCCGCTTGGGTGCGGTGTTGTTCTCGACCTCTGTGCCATTTGGTTCTTTTCCGGATCAAACCTCGCTAGTCGCACTTTGTTTCTCTATCAAGCGCCGATGACTGCCATGTTTTATCACTGGGTAGCTGGTACTATGTTCATGTAAGTGTTCAGTGCCCTGTTTTTGTCAAAAATCTTACATTGTTTAGGTATTCCTTTGCCGTTTTGTTGTCCGGATGTAGAAGTATTATGCGTTCCGGCGCGATGTGGTTCGTCAAAGATCCCCAAGACCAGAACTCTCACCCGATACGAGACATTCTTGATCGCTCAACAATCACTCAACTGCGGAAGATTTTCGTCAGCGCAATCATGTATTCCGTTGTAGTAGTTTGTACCGTGGCCAGCGCTTCTGGGCTGTTTGTCATTGGTAGTAAAACCATTTTACCCTTCCGATGGAAGAATAGGTTTGTCTGCGTGCAGTTGTTTAGGTTTCTTGGTCTGATTGTTCTGGTCAGACAACCACTATCCAGGGTACCCATCGACCTACTGTTCCTGCACATGGTCTTGCCATATACTATGCATTACTTCCGTCCTCGCAAAGGTATCAAGAAGCTGGTGACTGTGATTTGGAAATTCCTGGCCTTTCAACTCCGTTTGACTTCATACTTTTTCGGTGGTCGATATCCCCTTGAAGAGGTGATACCTGCCAAATGGTCATTGAAATCGTTGTACTCCTCGAAGTCTTTGTTTGTGGACCCCGCCGCGAAGGCTGATGGCTCGTTTCGGCGAGTCCCGGCTACTGATAGCATCGCGCTTCCAAAAGATATCGGCGCTACTGTTGCTGTCGATGAACGTGGCAATCCTATCGATGAACAAGCGGAGAGATTGATCGCGATACAAAACTCGGAGGCTCTCAAGGCCAAGCATCAGATCAGAGATGACTATATGGTGGTATATATTCCCCCCAATTTCCGTAGACGGATCTTTACATTCGTTGCCGTGCTATGGGTTATTGGTGCCTTATCACTCGGTGTACTGGTTGCCCTTCCAATAGCGCTTGGGCGGCGTTTCTTCAGGCTTTTTGTTCCGGAGGATGTTCATGACGGCTATTCACTCATTATAGGCTTCTATTTGCTCTGGGGCTGCTACCTTGTTGGAAAGGCGATTGACCGTCTGGATAAACGCCGCCAACGAAGAGGTGGTGATGGCCCTCGTGCCGATTTGTGGATGTTGGTTGTCAAACGTGGATTACTGTGGTCTGCGAAGATATCCTACATGACATTGTTCCTGGGCATAATAATTCCTACCCTCATTGCGGTCGCCGTCGACCTATATGTCATTCTACCTATTCGCTTAGGTCTTGATCCTACCCTTTCACCAAAAATTCGAGTCGTGGATGAATGGGCGCTTGGGTTGCTTTATGTTAAGATCGGACTGTACGTGCATAGGATGCAACCTCGAGGTCCCATAGCCAGGGGAATCGATCTCGTATGTGACGTTGATATTTTTGAGATTACATTACTGATTTTTGGTTTCCGTAGATCTTACATAATGGTTGGACTCATCCAGATCCTCTCACCGCAACAAAGGAAGTCATCGTCCCGGTTACTGCGGGCCTTGCTGGCATGATTGTCTTGCCTGGATTATTGTTTACAATTCTGCGCTACTACCTCCCTTTCCTCCCAGTGAACGACAAATTTGTTTGTAGGTTCAAATTTCACTACTTCTAGATTATGGCATTGATACTTCTTTCAGTCATTCATGTCTACCCTGCAATCTTTATCATCGCGGCCTCTTCTAGGTCAGCGCTCCTCTCTATGGATCTGCTATCGTCTTGGTCCCAAAGCATCCGAGATAAAGAATTTTTGGTAGAGATGCGTTTGCGGAACCATGATCAAGATACTGTGGAGGAGGAGCTGACGAATGTCAGTCGTTCCACAGAGTCGGAATAAATAGTAAGGAGTCCACCTTTTGATCTACATTAGCATTGTATACAAGCCCACCACCCTACCTTCGATGTATTGCATAGAACAGCATATTAATTCTTTTTGATATTTCTTCGATCGTGATGTCATCATATTCATCGGCTACCGTTTCGGCCGATATTTGAATCTTCAATCTTGATTGCAATTTTCATTCCTGACACTTCTTGACTCGAACCCTCATCATCCTTTTCCCTCAATCCTCGCAAAATGGCTGCAAAATCGGGACGAGTCTTGCTTGCGTACTCTGGAGGCCTTGGTATGTGGCGATGTTACTGTCCTCCTTTCTGGTGATTGTAACGATGTCTCTGAACAGATACTTCGTGCATCCTTGCTTGGCTGATTGAACAAGGGTATGAAGTATACGCTTTCATGGCCGATGTTGGCCAGGAAGAGGTTAGTTTTATCCTATGTTCATTGCCAATGTTAATCACCGACTGTTTGAAACAGGATTTCGTCGCGGCAGAGAAAAAGGCCCTCAAAGTCGGGGCAAAAAAGTTCTTTTTGGAGGTTCGTGACATGATGAATGTCTGAAGATTCTGAGGGTTCTATCCCATGCAGAACATGAAACGCGAATTCGTTACTGAATTGATTTATCCTGCTGTCCAAGCCAACTGTATCTATGAGGTCAGTATCGGTTGTCTGATATGATCGAAGATGTTCAACAGATGACTTCTAGAACGTGTACCTCCTCGGTACCTCACTTGCCCGTCCTGTCATTGCTCGTGGAATGATTTCCGTTGCCGAGCGAGAAGGTTGCGAGTGAGTAGACCCTCTCCGTTATGCATTTCTATCTCGCCTCAATGTATGATCTTCTCAGTTTTGTTTCTCATGGATGCACTGGGAAAGGAAATGACCAGGTTCGTTTCGAGCTGGCATTCTATGGCCTAAAACCCGACATCAAAGTCATCGCACCCTGGCGAATTCCTGGTATGATCACTCAGATTAGGCAATTTGCCGATCCTAAGACACTTTCTCTTTTTTGGCAGAATTCTACAACCGATTCGCGGGCCGCCAAGCTCTGCTCGCGTACGCTGCTGAGATGTCAATCCCCGTCACCCAAACCACTGCTAAACCTTGGTCGACGGATGAGAATCTGTTCCACATTTCCTATGAGGCCGGCATCCTTGAGGATCCCAACACGACACCCCCCACCGATATGTGGAAGCTTACTACAGCACCCGAAAATGCACCAGAGACACCTGAGCGCCTAACCATCGAGTTCAAGGCCGGTCTTCCCGTAAAAGTTGATGTCGCCGATGGCAAGACATATACAGACCCCGTGGAGATCTTCCTCGCCCTCAACGCGCTCGGAAGGAAACACGGCGTGGGAAGGATTGATATTGTCGAAAACAGGTTTATCGGTGTCAAGTCTCGTGGATGCTACGAGTCTCCCGGAGCGACTATCCTTCGGGCCGCTCACGTCGATCTTGAGGGTCTTACTCTTGACAGGAATGTCCGTGCCTTGAGGGACCAGTTTGTGACGATCGAGTTCAGTCGCATCCTGTACAATGGCCACTTTTTCACCCCAGAGCGGGAATTTATTACCAGTGCTATTCCTGCGAGTCAGAGGACCGTCAATGGCCTTGTTCGGCTCAAGTTGTATAAGGGTGGTGTTGTCATCGAAGGCCGAGAGAGCCCTGAGGTGAGACATCTTGATGCAGCAAAACTTCTGGCTGACAAGTATACAGGGTCTTTACGACGAACAGCAGTCGTCAATGGATGAGATGGGTGGCTTCGAGCCAACGGACACTACGGGTTTCATCCAGATCGAGTCGATCCGAATCAAAAAGTACGGTCTTGTCTACATGGTCTAAAGAGATGCTAATCTGTCTATTAGATGGGCACAAGCTAACTTGAGGAAGGGACAAGCCGGTGTCACGCCCGAAGATGTGTATGGTAGTCGTGTGTAGACTAATGTGTTGCAGAACTCCCTCGAGGTTCTACAGGTCTCTACTTTTGGTTGTTTTGCTGCGTCACAATTCTACGTTGTTTGTAACAGAATGTTTCCGTAACGAGTCTGATGTCTATGAGAGTGGAATAAGTCAGACGTGCCCAAGGAATGAGACGCGAAGGGCTGTGACCGGAAGGAACGGAGCCGTATGGTGACCATCCTAATGACAGGACATGGCGAATGACGGCGGCCTTCAGTAGGGCGACAGGCCCGAAGTGATGCGGAATGAAACATTGCCGCCAAGAAGGATTAACCCTTCACTGTGAGGGCGGTACCCTGAATGCGAGGTGGGGTAGCCCGCGACCTTTGAATATCTATCTGATACTGAGGCTGCAGAATGACATTGGCGGAAGGCACCGGAGGTGATTCAACAGGATATTTGTTCTTGCTGCTATGGAGTGCAACATCAACTTTGCTGCGCGTGGAGACCTGTATTGGAGGGTAATGGAGAGTTGGGCGTTTTCTGAAGCGCTGCTTGTTTTTATCTGGGATCAGATGTCGTGGTTCATTTCGCTTTCGGGGGTCACGAGGGCGAAGCCAGGGCTCATGCTGGCCAACAAGAGTCTCATGCTCCCACTGAACGGCGAAAGCAGCGCGAAACGTCTGTGGATCTATGTAACCACCCGGGTCACCGGTGGTCAAGATCTCGCCAGTAGGATGTGCGTAGAATGTGACGCCGAATCTTGTGGCAACAGCTGCGTTAATGACGACCACGACCGGAGAAAAAGAACCTATGAAAAGCGTAAGATTGCTGAATGCGCGTAGGTGGTGTGACACATACGTCCTGGACGTAGTCCGTAGTAGTCAGGAATGTCTTGTTTAAGGTGGATGAACGAACGCCCCGCCTTGATGCCTTCCGTACCTGTGAATACCGCGAATAGTCTCATGAGTGCCGGTCACGATGATTTCAGGCTTACGGATAGTCTGCCAATCCTCTCTAGTAGTGAGATAGAAAAGCTGGGAAAACGGCAATGCCATTGAGTCCCAGGCGTTCTTCGTGGGGGAAGCAACTTTTTTGGCACCGGGGTGCACCCACTGAAAGCCTTGAATAACATTGACAGACATAAACACAATCCTGCTTACTGGGATAGAATGATGACCGCTAACTCTGACCGAAACTTTTGTTTTATGCGTATTATATTCCTCCTTGATTTGAATGCGATCTCTGGTATCCACCTCTGCCAGTTCTCGAATGCCATCCAGCGTAAATCGATCGTATCTCGGATTAGAGAGCTAACAAAACGTTTTTCAGCAAGAGAAGGCCAATACTCCTTAGAAAACGCAACCCACAATATCAGAAATTGCCACATAACCATCCGGCTCAATGCGTACACCGTGGTATCTCGCACCGTGTCGCAAAAGCCACGTAAGATCCTTGAATGCGAACGCCTGTCCTTCTTCCAGGACGGGATCCGGGTGCCAAACGTTCCTCCGGATAGCTACAACAAAACGTCCATCTCAGTTCGTTCCACGATTCACAAGACGACAAAAGGCCACACCGAAGGGGAAGCGAGGCTGTGATAATTTTGAAAGAAGCGAAGTAGAGCTGAAGTATCGTCTTTGGAATGGCCGTTGCAGGGGAAGAAGATGACCCAGAAGGCGCATGAGAAATCAAGACAACGTCGAGGAAAAGTTTTGCAGAGGCCCAGCGTCATGAACAGGGCATGGTCGGGACCTGTCGCAGACGGTCGTTGGCAGCAGTACTCAGAAAAAGTACTAGCGGGACATAAGGGTCCGCGACCAAGTGACGTTTTCGGTTGAAAAATTCGGGAGGTCACGGTGACGCGCTGGCACGCGTCCTATCCTACCTTGTTACCACTTCACGTTGGCAATTTTGTTCTAAAGATACTTTGTACTCTGTATTATCTTCGCAATCGACCACTTTTCACTACTTTCCCTAGTCCGAAAATACGTGTGATTAATCTTGGGCCTCGCATTGGCTGTCGCAACAGCATCCGTTACACCCGAAAAGACAACATTCTATACACACCATACTGCAACACTACAAACAAACTAATAACTAAAATACCGTCCGAGATCGTGTACCTCTACATGCAAATATATATCATAGCTTTATCTTCTTCGCGTTTCTTGCCTCTAGGACGCCACGTCCCTCGGCATGATCTATCTCCAGCTCAAGATCACGAAGCCACTTGCCTCCCTCAGCGCCTTCAAATACCCACACATGACTATGGCCACATTCCATCAGTTATCGAATGATAGAACATAAATGGAGCCAAATATACCTGTCACCAACCCTTTCAGGCTCTTCTATATCTGGTGGCCCCATTGACGGCCGTTTCTTCATGTTTCGCGGCGTTAGTGTTCGAGGAGTGGCCGGCAATTGCGGAAGTTCCCAATCTAGCTCAGAACAAAGATGGTTGATGATTGTATCAGCGTTACCCAGAAGTACAATCTATATGCATGTTCTTGTCAGCTCGCCGGTGCCACCAGAGGCAATGCCTACATCTGGGTTTATGTGTTTGATAGGAGTTTTATTAATGAGTATCTGTTCGTTTCATTCGTCATCTCTCGTCTCGAAACCTGTTTGGCATGGACGTACCTGTGGAATAGAATGGGGAATATGTGCTATGGAATAAATTAGTATCAATCATCGTGACTAATGAAGGAGGGAGAACACACATAGCAAATCAGCGACTGGTGACACTTTCAAAGAGGTTCCGATGACAAGCAATAAATCTAATTGTGTGCGATCGGCTTCGACTGCGTGGTCAAACTGGTCAGACAATTTCTCCCCAAAGAATGTGATGTCAGGCTGCACATGGATTCAGTATACGGGACTAACGCAAACGCGAAGTTGCACACCTTCATAATTCCCGGGGGATATTCTGGACCGTCGCTCTCATCCGAGACATCGCTATCCCACTGCCCTTTGGCCTTCTTCTTACTAGTCTTCTTCTTCTTCTTGGGAGACAATGTTGAAGCGTTGCATTCTGGGCACAGGGGAACCTTTTTTTTCATAATCTCGGCTTCGATTGCTGTTCCGGGCACTTTCCTTCGACATTGAAGACAGCTAGCCGTGGCAAAAGAGCCATGACATTGCAAAACGTTTTGCACGCCTGCTTTTGTTTCTAGGGTGTCAATGTTTTGGGTATAGTTCTGAAGAAGAATTAGTCGGAGACCAATAAAATGTAAAGCCGGTTTACACGGAGAAGCTATTGGGTTAAAGTTGAGTCAAAAGAAACACAACTGCAGGAAGTGACTTACTTTCCCTTTTTCTTCTATAAGCTTGATGAAGCGATGACACGGCGAGGGCACAAAGTTTGCTGGGTATATCTGACTATGAAGTGGACGTGTTAAGAGGTTTTTCATGAACAAGAACGATAGATAAACCTAGCAAAAGAACTATACATCATGGTTCAGGACCCTGGGGCGACAAAGAAACATGAAAGGCAACACACTAGAAAACTTGAAAACATTTAGTATAACTCGTATGCGAAGGAAGAAGACACGAATGTCCACACCATTCGGAAACTCTCGAAAGTATTTTATATCGAACCTAGAACGACATGAGAGTACTTGTTTAGACCGGGTGTACCATTCACGTACATCTGTTGCGGATCGTCGAGCTTGTATTCTCCAAGAGACGCGTACAACCCATTCCTGGATCGGAAATCTGGGATACCACATGAAACACCTGTGCAATCAAGATGAGCGTCATGGATCGTATTGGAGTGGATGTTGACTTACTTATCCCTGCACCAGTCAAGATAAGTATTCTCTTGCTGTTGCGTATAAGCTCGACAGCATCTTTGATGGTATTGTACTGTGGCAGCTTATCCCGATTACGAAGCCTGTACGTCAATAAGATGACATCAATCATTTTTCGGGTCAAAGTAAGGCCTACTCTCGGGACATCGCCACACGGAGGAAGTAAGAGAGTGCTCTCTGACTGACATTTTTCAGTTCCGAAGCCTGTAGACAACATGAGATAGGTGCAATCAATATTCAGAATAAAACGTACGAGATCGATTCCAAAAGCGAGTAGAAGCTGCGGAATAGGTATGCACTGTGTATTGACAAGTCGGTCAATAAAAACGGCCATCCCTACAGAAATGATGAGTTTAGATTTGGACCAATTCTCAGGAATGATAGAAGGTCCTTCGGATACTTTGTTCGCCGACGCCAAGTTCAACGGGGCGGTCCGGGATGGACTAATTAAGATTGCACTGAAATAAAACCACTCACCGCGTTCCTTCAGAAGAAAGAGGAACTCTCGCCTCTCTTTTTGACTCCAAATCTGACGACCTGGTCACAATATGGTCAAGTCAGAGTGCGCCACACATTGGAACATAATATGAGGTGTGATTACCTTCTTCCATGGAATAAAGGGCCGAAATATCAAGTTCATAAAGGGTATCGATATCTATGGCTGACAGGTCACTCCCATGTACGTTGGGGTCAGCATTAGAATCGTCCTGTTCTTCGAGACGCTCTTGTAGAAGCTGGAGTAATTCCATCAAAGTTTCAGGGTCAATATCTATGTCCTCGGCGGCATCTAGGAATGCCTTGAGCTGGAGAGCACATATATCCACCGGGGACGCGTCGAGGGTCGATAAAGAGGGTATTCCTGATAGTATCGAAGATGGGTCCGGCCGATAATCTAAGCTGGGTACTGCTGATGAGGTGGCATGGTTTGCAGGGGGCTCCAGAAAATAATTCATGCGAAGTGGAATATTCCAGAGTCTTCGGAGATGGTGGAAGGAAGACAAGGTGCGTTTGGTGCATTTGTTTGGCAAGCGAACAACTTGCAAATAAGTTTTAGACCCAAACCACAGAGTCGATTAAATGCTTCGTTTGCGGCCGGCGTCAACCATGGCGGGCAGGGCATTCTCCGGACAGCTTAGCGTGCTATAAGAGAACGACACGGCGACTCGATATCCAGAATTACAGTTTCTGTCCACGAATCTGCCATCACCACCCTCCTCCAGTACAATCACGGTCTAGTCCAACTACTTTGTTTCAGCTAAATCTAAAAGACTGCTCCCTGCACCTCTTGCGGCGTCCATTTCGGCTTACTATTTATGATATTTGTGTCTTCCAGGCGGTATATCTACAAGGACACAGGCAATTTAATGGCAACCCCATTCTACACATTCAACTCTTCTGGGACTAGTATTAATGTAGGCCACGTCTTTATCCGATTCAGAATATTTCTCTCATTGCGACGAGCAGTATCCATGGCCTGAAGGTCTTACAGGCATTGAGCGAATTGCTCTAGCTTCCCAAGGCGACCTTCAACGTATACTCAGGTGAGGCTCTTCCGGCATTTCCCGCTTTCCCCTTCCGCGCCCAGCGAACGACGGTATAATGATTAGAGAACAGACAAAATCTTTTTGACAAGTCTGCTGTTCATTATTATCTCTTCATCTCGGACCTGTTTTCTTTTCTGTGTTCTGCTATTCGCTAAGACTATCCCTACTAGCGCCTTCTTCGCACATTCCATACAAATAGACCCTGTATATTCACATACCCAGCTCGCCATATCTCCGGACCTCCCCAAAGTCACGCTCGAGCTCCCAAATTCCAAGATCATAAACTCCGTTTCTACCGATTCTCCAATAACTCAGATGCGCAAGGTCTTTCTACGATGCGCTGGAAAGACTGTGTGCACCGCAACTTCCACCATTCGCATGACATCCCCACATGCTGCTCATCTCGTCCTCGTAGATAAATACCCGATTGGACAGACATTCCGCATGTTGGGAAAACAACCCACTTTTGAACTCTTGTCGGTGGGATTTGGTAGAGCTCCAACATCCACGGATAAAGAGGAGTATGACAATGCCGAGGAAGAGCAGCTATGGAGGCAATACCGTTTATCTGTAGACGACTTCGAGGCGGAGATTTTGGAAGTGTTTCCTTCTCGCAACATGTTCAGTGGCGGAACAGACTGGTTATTTGATTCCCCAGAATCTGCTCCAAGACTCTCGTTCTGCGCAGTCTCGCAGCTGTGGATAATGTTTATTCTTTTCGTTGTACTTTTCATGGTATTTATTGCCATTAGCCTTGCATTTACTAGTATATCTGCGGACTTCGTATAACTGTGATGTACATTGCAAATAGAAAAAACATACACCTAGAGATCAGTAAAGCTGTCAGTACTGGTTTGTTTCACGGGCTCGCTACCGTTTCATCAGTAGTTGTATGCCCATTTCATCCTCCCAAATGAATATGAGAATATGCATCAGGCCTGTTGCCCCGGGAAATGCAGATGGCCAATTCCATTCCTGGGTAAATGTTCCAATATGCTCTCCACCATGCCCGCCATCTGCGCACCATTCTCAATGGTGACCAACAACCCGTGCAAAAGAACTCTTTCCACCTTTCCCCGCCTGTCTCGTCCTTTCAATTCCTCGTATGGTCCCCCACCACCCTGAGGATATACCCAGAACATGACCCCCGACTGCAGTCTCCGTGTGGTATGGTTCAACATTCCGTGCCGCAGAATATATTGCACGATAGCACTTCCCTCGTCCACAGTAGACACCTCGTCCAACTCGAAAGTCGTTAACATGGCAGAAAGGAGATTTAGGGTAGGTGGACTCGATAGGATGTCGGATGGATTGGTAGATGTGGCAGAAGCATTTGGCCACCCGGCAGGTACTTGGGATTCGATATTATGCGCCATGTTACTGCCAGCACGAAATAAGCTGAAATACGGTGCATAGTGATAGGATGCTTACTAGTAGGTTATTCAATGAATGACTTCAGATCGTAGCAGGCTCGTGGTGTTGCTAGGTCAGACAATATTGAAGCGCAGGAGTCCTGTAACTTTTATATGAATTTGTGGATGGGTCGGGACCGCCATGGTCGTTATTTGATGGGTAAGATACTCAGTCCGGCGGTATGATACAGCTGTCTCCACTTCATGCCATTCAGACATCTTGAGATTGCAGCATACAACCTCAATCGAGACCGGTACGGATACCTCTTCTCACCCGAGATCAAAATTACAATATCAAATCCGGTGATAGCCATCAAAAATCACGTACTTTATCTGATAGTTCTCAAATTTCACTGCCTTGTCTGCCTTTTGCGGACGACGATCGTCCTTGGTATAATTCAACCATATGTCTGATTAATCTAAATATACCATTCGACGGTGGTGATACAGGTTTCCAGGCGTTCCAGAAGTCATCAAAACAGTACACTGACATGTTACACAACGAAGGCCTATAAAGACAGTGAGATGAACTCGGAGGAGATGTGATGCGAAACAGATACATACCCCGTTGACACGGATGTTTTGTCCACTGACCCACTGTGCCGCAGGACTCGAGAGGAATGCGACTACGGGAGCAATTTCCTCCGGCAAACCAAGCTTGTTGCTGGGGTTTTGGGAGGCGATCATGTCGATCACCTTTTGAGGCTTGCCAGCACGGAACAGCTCAGTGTCGACGGGACCAGGTGAGATAGTGTTGACGGTTATACCTCGAGCACCGAGGTCCTTTGAGAGGACACGCGATGCTTGTTCGATAGCGCCCTTTGAGATGACATAGCATAGGGCGTTGGGGAGAACAGCTAAATTGGTCAGTCAGCCGTGGTGTATTATCTGAATTGACAGGGGTTTACCAGTGGCAGAAGTTAAGGAGGAAGAAAAGAAGATAATGCGTCCACCGGCTGTTAAATCAATCAAGATTGATGGTTGTAAATGATATGATACGAACGTACGAGAAGGAAGGACTTGGGCGGCTGCCTTTGCCAAAAACAAGGGCCCTTTGACATTGGCATCGATATGGCTATCGAAAAACTTTTCGTCAATGTCAGCGAGAGGTTTGCTGCCCATGATTCCAGCATTGAGGATGAGGATATCAAGCCTTCCAAATGCCTTGATGGTCTCATCCAACAGATGCTTTCCACCAGCAATGGATGATGCATCAGCCTGGACCGCAACGGCATCACCTTTTCCTTTGGATTTGATTTCAGCTACGAGCTCCTGAGCGGGTTTTGCTCCATTGACATCTAGATAGATGATGAGATACACTGCCTGTGGATGCATATCCAATAGCCCATACAGTTAATGACAACGCTAGCACCCTCGTCTGAAAGACGCCTAGCGATGGCAGCACCGATACTGCGAGAAGATCCCGTCACGAGCGCAACTTTGCCTACACGATGTCAAGGACGTCAACATATTGCGTGCACACCGCCGTGAAGATAGCCTACCGGAGAGGGAGGTTGTATAAGTAGAGGAAGAGGCCATTGTACTGAGAGCTGGTCTGGAGATAAGGGGTGCTGATTTAGCTGATTTAGCTGATTTAGCGAGAGAATGAGATGTCCGAAAAAGGCGATGTACAAGGCGCTTCAAGTTCCCAGTGGCCAGTTTAAATTAGCTGGTGTCGTTGTCGAAACCGGATTGCCTTTATAGCATCTCCAGTTCCGAATGGCCGCGTCATTTCGGTTCGTTAGTCAGGATCCACAACAATATGCGGTGGATGCTAAGTGGAGGATGATGAGGTGACTGGTACCCACTTCGTTCCCGATGAGTCCTTTCTGTGGCAGTGCTCAAGGGGCATATTATAACATTACTGAAATAATAGTTCGTAATTCTCTCCAAGATGGCTCTCACTGGAAATTTCCGAAAAAGGACTAACTACGCTCAAAGCGAAAGTTGTGGTCCTTCAAGGGTCATCCAGTTTCTCACCCCAGAGAATTGCTAATGTAACATCTATCAATCGAAGTACTCGCACCTGTACTATTCAGCCACGGTAACGCTGTTTCTCCGTCCAGAACGGAACTGCCAAGAGGTGCAGCGCGGTCAAGTCGTCCCAGGAGGAAAAGTTCTTCGACCTGTATACTCTAGGTCTCACCCTCTTCTACTCCTGTCGTCATCTCGATATCCTACCGCTGTCTGACAATAAGCAACGGGCTTGCTGCCTGCAACTTTCCACACTTCCAGCAATCCTAGTTCATCGATCAGACACTGATCCAGCAGCGTGATGGCAGTCAAGTCATCCATAAAGATGCCGGAACCAGCTGGTCGCCACATATGATGACTTGGGTGGGTCGCAAAGGAGAATTGATGACCGGTGAATCAAGGTGAGCATTGATGGCGAATGTAGGTGGATGTCGCACCACAAGGCATTGCTATTCATGTGTGAGCAATAGACAGTAATAGGCGTGAAAGACGCATGTCCCTCAAACTTGAAACGACGTGATGAATGTTGTTGCTGCGCGTTCTCCAGCACCTCGTGTCAATGTCGGTCAAATAAACGGACTACAAGGCATGATGCCGGGATGCTTTGAGGACATGATTCCTTACCAAATTCCGAGTCCTTGTGACTCGGTCTTAGTAGTGCAAACCCCCGTGGGAATTTCCTAAAGTGAAAGATATTTTACAGATAAGATAAGATATAAGATAAGATAATATTAATTTCTATATATGTATCTAATTTTCAAATATCTTTCTATATCTGGTATATCTAATGACACATTGACTGATTGCCGATGTGCTGAGGTTATTGTATAAGGGTGAATTTCAAAAATATTTCCTTTTCTTGGTCTAAACTTGTGGCAATTGCCAGTATAATTTGAATTAATATCTGCCGAATTGCTGAGGTCACTGTATGAGGGTGAATTTCAAAAATATTTCCTTTTCTTGGTCTAAACTTGCAGCATGTGCTGCTATAATTTGAATTGTCAAGCCTTCATTGAGTTCGATGGAGGTGCTGACAAAGCATTCATTGAGTTCCATAAAGCTGTCAACATAACCCCCCATTCTAGTTATGTCACGATTTTAACCCCTAATCGCATCACGAGACGACCCCTATCTTCACCCTAACCCAGAACTTGTTCCTTAGCTGCTCAACCCACGCTTCGTCATCCACGCTCGTCTAACTCCATCCACTCCCTCTCTATCGCTTCGTCATCCTCGCTTGACTGGGAACTCTCTTTCATTGTACCATTACTATCTATCCAGCTGACACTTCGGACCCTTCTCGCTGGCCAAACACCGGCGTCTAAATAACAGACAACAGTAGTATACGACCCATGTATTTAAGTAGCACAGCTCGTGCTGGTAAAACCCCAGCCTCGAGCTAAGTTAATATATACCAACTTACTTGAAACTCACTCCACACTCAAAGGCCAAAGAGTCAAGACATTAGTCTCGACTTCACGCTAACAGGTTGACGCACCGGTGTTACTTGAACGCGAAGTAGCTGGTTGTTTATCATTGTTAGAGTCACATGAAGGTTGGGTCTAACAATTAGCTCGAGGCTTCCTCACCCTCTTTTCCTTACATGCTCGCTGTGAAGGAAAAGACCGTATGTCCACTGCCCCAAGCCTAGCCGTACTCGCTATCCCTGCCGTCATTGGGCTCCTAGCCTTGCTAGGGATCCTCTACTACTATTACGAACTCATTATCAAGTGTTTCCTCCCCCTCATTGCTTTCCTTAACCAATTCTATGTCATCTTCCCATGCAGAGCAGGGCACGGACCAGCCCTTGGAGCCGGACCAGACCTCACTCAAAACCCAGAGGTCGACGAGGATGTGGAAAGAGCACTTCCACCTAGGCCAGCGATGCCCCACCCTGTCCTCGCCCGACCCCAACACGCCTACCCCCCATCGTCCAGCCCCGCCCCCTCCTCGACCCTCCCGGATCCCCCGGTTCATCCCACTGGAGGAGATCCAAGCAGCGACGCCCCTTCAACCGTCCCCCGATCCCCTGCTCGCATGGACCTTGCAGACTTCTACCAGCGCGCATGGGACGCAAGGGTTATTCGGGGCAGGGACGAGCGCCGAACAGGTAATCAGAGAGTACGAAGCGACGCACCCAGCCAGCCCTCCACCAGACCCTCCCATGCCTGAGCCTCCAGTGACACCCTCCGACCCCCCATCTACGTCGACTACATCTCCCTATCATCATCATCTGTACCAGCGCCGACCCTCACAAACGAGCCGGTCATCCCATGACTCCCAGCAGGCCCCGGGCGCTTTCCCTCTGACCACTCCACCCCTAGTACATCCCCATTCCTCACCCCCCACGAGTCTGCCCAGTCCCCTGTGGGTGACACCCGCATCCCCTTCCCAAGCACCAGTCAACCTGCCGCCACCTTCAATCACACTGGCGGCCCCAGTCCCACTCCCAGTAGTCAGTCTCCCAGCGAGCGGGACCTCATTCCTCCCATTCGATCTCCCGGCGACACCGATAGCGACGGAGGAATCAACTCTGACACCAGCGGAGCCGGGGCTCTTCCCCGACCCCTTCGCTCTTTCCTCGGGTCCGGCTACTCCAACCCATGCATCGACCTCACCGACGATGAGTAGGGCCGAAGAAGCAATCAAGTGGGACGAAGTAGAAGCGTACATACAGATAGCTGATCCGGTACCAGCACAGCTGATGAACGTCACGGACACCCCAGAGGTGGTATGGGAGTATTTTCTAAATTTAGCAGCAGATCAATACCGATATATTTCTTCTTTCCCGGCTGAGTGGCCCGTTGGAGAACGAACGAACCCTCATGACGAGGATGCCATAACTTGAAGAATTCTTAATCAGGCCAAGACCAGGGCCACCGATCATATCAATCACAACGAAGGAAGTTACCGAATCATGCTAGTAGCTGCAGCCAGCCCGGAATCAGCTGGACCTTCCTACACACAGCCACCCCTGCAGGGAGGCGTCGAAAGGCGACCACGAGGCGAGACCCAGCTGCTGGAAGGAAGGCGAGACCCCTCGCAGGGCTCCACCGGATCATGGGAGAAGCGGGAAAAGAAGAAGGAGTTAGCCGTAAAGCTAGAATGGGAGCTGAAGGCGGTTTGAGCTGAGCTTGCTACCAGCAAGCCTAACCCCAGGTGGCTACCAGAAGAGGGCCATGGCGATGGCTTGCCTCACCCATCGCACGACCCGGATCTCGCCTCACTCCCCGACTACCCCAGCCAACCACCCCAGATGCCCCCTACTAACCCCGGACCAAACATGGTCATTGGCGACTATCGGCTAAACGTAAAACCCATCCTCGTAAAGACCCCCGACCCCTTCTCTGGTGAATCAGACGACATCCAGTGCTTCATCTGTGACTGCGAACTCTATTTTCAGACGTTCGCCGGATACTTTGCCGACGCCAACAAAGTCGTGTTCGCCGTCTCTCATATGGAGGGACTAGCCAAAGACTAGTTCGTCACTCTCCAACACAACCTCATTTCTCGCACCAGAGGCCATCACCAGTTCCCATCGTGGATCAACTTCCAGCGGGCCCTCACTTCTCATTTTGAGGACCCTGCCGTCAAAGAGAAGCACCACGCTGCCATGCTAAACCTGAAATGGCAGGTCGGGAAGGAGACGGCGACAGAATACTTCCAGAAGCTTGAGAACCTGGCCATCAAAGCCGGGCTTCAGGATGCGACTGGAGAACGAGATCAATTAACAATGGCCCTGAAAGCCGGCGTTCCAGAAGGAATGGTGAACCAGATCTCGGACATTGGGATCCTGGTACCAAACAGCTACTACGAATGGAAGAACCGCATTAAGAATAATGACGAGCATCGCCAGCGCAACAAGGTTGTGAATAGCATGTTACATCCGGGCCGGCCAATGACGACCACCCACCCCACCAAGCCGCCCCCGCCTACGAGCCCGACGGCACCGACCATGATACCCTCTGGCGACAGGAGGACCGGGACGGGGACGACTTATGGCGGCCAAGGGCACCCTATGGACCTCGACCGCCTTCGAGCCCACGACGAGGGGAGATGCTATAATTGCAACGAGAAGGGGCATATAGCGAAGAAGTGCCCACAGCCAAAGGTAGATAAAGACAGATCCCGACAAACTCACGCCCAGATACGTGAGATTATCAGCCGATATGAAACAGAGTATGATCATGCGCCAGAAGACTTGGCGTCGACCTCCGGACTCGAGGAAGTAAAAGGGTAGGCTGACACGTGAGCGACTCCATGTTGCCGGCCCGAAAAGAGATTAACAATAGTGTGTCATCGAAATCTTGTACTAGTACTTATGCACGAGATGTAGGAACCAGACCGTCGAATACACCTATGCCTAAACCAAAAGAGTCGAAATCCAGACAGCCGAAGGACTGGCAGGAATGGAGACACGTGACCATTCCTGCAACCGTACCAACCGAACCTGCCGAAGGCCTTAGGCTGCCTGCCGAGGGCGTGGCTGAGGTGATCCCAACCCCGGCAGGAGATCTAGCAGGAGAGCCCTCCCCACTGGTCGCAAGCGTCCCAGCGAGCAAGAACAAGACCGCTACCCCGACTAGCGACGGGGGCTGAACAGGGGCCTGCACGCCCCATACGACCAGCAAAGTACACATCCCACACCCCTCCTTCCTGTATCGCTTCCGAAACGGAAAATGGACCATGCAATCTTGGGACTTGGCGACGGGTGCCATCATCAGGCTCACCACCAACGAACAACCACCAGAGCCAATGCCCACGACCGAGTATCCTCACGACCCCAAGGAGTGGCTCAAACCTTGGGGCGCCGAATGGGTCTGATGCTCCCTATTCGCAGTCATGCCCGCTGTGACCGGCACCCTAAGGTGCTGGGTGCACAAGGACCGCCAGCGGGAAGTCACCGACGACCTCATCTGGCACCTCCAAGCCGCCCAGCGATCGAAAGCCCTGGAATGGCTCGAAGAACTTAAGCAGCCACGACACTTCATTCATGCCGCTCAAGCACGTGGCAAGGACTTGTTAGTACCAATACAGCTGGAAACGTTGGAGAGAAGGAAGACCATTGACACGACGGCCTTGGTGGACAGTGGATGCACCGGGAGTTCCATTAACTGGGCCTTTGTCGAAAAACATAACCTCGCCACTCGAGCCACAGCTCACCCAATACCGGTGTTTAACGCCGATGGAACGAGGAACCAAGCTGGCGAAATCAATGCATTCGTTGAAGTCCGCCTCCGAATCGGCGACCATGACGAATGAATAGACCTCACAGTAACAGACCTGGGAGACAAAGACGTCTTCCTAGGACATGACTGGCTTGTCTGACATAATCCTCTCGTGAATTGGAGCATGGGCAAGATCACCTTTGCCTGTTGCCAATGCCGACAGAACCCACTTACACCCCCTGATGTGGATGAGACCGACCGATGGGATGAAGAACTTGAGGAGGGAGACACCATCCTCACCATTGACATGACCGAAGAAATAAGGCTGCGAGTGCATGTCGCAAACGACCTCGCTGCCTCGGACTACATGGCGTGACCCAAGTGGACCTTCGAAGAGATGGTCCCTGAGTGGTGTCGGGACTTTAAGGACCTATTCGCAAAAGAGAGCTTCGACGAACTGCCCGTGCGCAAACCTTGGGATCACGCGATCGAGCTGATCCCAAACACCAAGGCCACCCTGGACTGCAAGGTATACCCCCTGAGTCCACGAGAGCAGGAAGAGTTGGACTGTTTCCTCGATGAAAACCTAGCTACCGGGAGGATACGGACCAGCAAATCACCAATGGCGTCCCCCTTTTTCTTCATCAAGAAGAAAGATGGGAAACTGCGCCCTGTGCAGGACTACTGAAAGCTCAATGAAATGACGATCAAAAACCATTACCTGCTCCCACTCATCTCCGAATTGATGGACAAGCTGAAGGGATCCCGCTACTTTACTAAGCTGGACGTCCAGTGGGGGTATAATAACATATGCATAAAAGAAGGGGACAAGTGGAAGGCGGCATTTCATACTAATCGTGGACTCTTCGAGCCAACAGTGATGTTCTTCGGGCTGACGAACTCGCCTGCCACCTTCCAGTGGATGATGAACGACATCTTCTGCGAACTCATAGCGACCAGGAAGGTGACCATTTACCTAGATGACATCCTTATCATGTCCCACAATCGAACAGAACATCGCCGTCTAGTGTGGGAGGTGCTGAAGACCCTACAAAAGCACCACCTATACCTCAAGGTGGAAAAGTGCGAATTCGAGACACTTGAAACGGAGTATTTGGGAGTCATTGTCAGTGAAGGGGCCATCCGTATGGATGTGGTAAAGACCAAGGGGATCACCGAGTGGCCCATACCCACCAAGAAAAAAGAATTACAATCGTTCTTGGGATTTACGAATTTCTATCGACGATTTATATGGGATTACAGTAAAATCGTACAACCTATGACAAAGCTCACGGGGAAGGAGCCCTGGGTGTGGGGAGCGGCGCAGCAGCAGGCTTTTGAGGAGTTGAAACGGAAACTAGCCAAGGACGTGGTACTAGCTATACCCATGGACGACAGGAAGTTCAGAATTGAAGCCGACTCCAGTGAGGGAGCGATCGGCGCGGTATTATCACAACAACAGGGTGCGGCCTGGAGACTGGTAGCATTCCTCTCCAAGGCCCTAACGGTGACCGAACGAAATTATGAAATCTATGACAAGGAGTTGCTAGCCATTATGCACGCCCTCGGCGAATGGAGACACTACCTCATGGGTGCGGCACAAACGTTCGAGATCTGGTCCGACCACCAGAATCTCCAGTATTTTCAACAGCCACAAAAGTTGAATCGACGGCAGGCCCGATGGGTCATGGAACTGGCCAAGTACCATTTTACCCTACACCACAAGCCAGGAACCGCCAATCGCAAGGCCGACCTTCTAAGCCGAAGGGCTGACCACGACCAAGGCGGCAATGACAACTGGGAAACCGTTGTCTTACCGGACAAATACTTCGTAACGCCAGCACATATCCAAGCCCTACAAATGCCGACACGAGGAGAGGTAGAAGAGAGAATCGAGGAAGTAATGAAAGACTCGGCCCA